>ONZH01007398.1:0-20157 GCA_900303285.1 Rhinella marina
GAGAAATTACTTTGCAAGAGAACGCACAGTACAGTTGCCAGTTATAAGGCCTATATATTGTATTTTTCAAGGTACACAGGCCTTTTATTAAGTGATCAGACGGTGTGTATGAACACCAGTTATGAGAAATTACTTTGCAAGAGAACGCACAGTACAGTTGCCAGTTATAAGGCCTATATATTGTATTTTTCAAGGTACACAGGCCTTTTACTAAGTGATCAGACGGTGTGTATGAACAACCAGTTATGAGAAATTACTTTGCAAGAGAACGCACAGTACAGTTGCCAGTTATAAGGCCTATATATTGTATTTTTCAAGGTACACAGCCTTTTATAAGTGATCAGACGGTGTGTATGAACACCAGTTTATGAGAAATTACTTTGCAAGAGAACGCACAGTACAGTTGCCAGTTATAAGGCCTATATATTGTATTTTTCAAGGTACACAGGCCTTTTATAAGTGATCAGACGGTGTGTATGAACACCAGTTATGAGAAATTACTTTGCAAGAGAACGCACAGTACAGTTGCCAGTTATAAGGCCTATATATTGTATTTTTCAAGGTACACAGCCTTTTATTAAGTGATCAGTGATCAGACGGTGTGTATGAACACCAGTTATGAGAAATTACTTTGCAAGAGAACGCACAGTACAGTTGCCAGTTATAAGGCCTATATATTGTATTTTTCAAGGTACACAGCAGTGTTACTTAAGTGATCAGACGGTGTGTATGAACAACAGTTATGAGAAATTACTTTTTGCAAGAGAACGCACAGTACAGTTGCCAGTTATAAGGCCTATATATTGTATTTTTCAAGGTACACAGCCTTGTATTAAGTGATCAGACGGTGTGTATGAACAACAGTTATGAGAAATTACTTTGCAAGAGAACGCACAGTACAGTTGCCAGTTATAAGGCCTATATATTGTATTTTTCAAGGTACACAGGCCTTTTATTAAGTGATCAGACGGTGTGTATGAACACCAGTTATGAGAAATTACTTTGCAAGAGAACGCACAGTACAGTTGCCAGTTATAAGGCCTATATATTGTATTTTTCAAGGTACACAGCCTTTTATTAGTGATCAGACGGTGTGTATGAACACCAGTTATGAGAAATTACTTTGCAAGAGAACGCACAGTACAGTTGCCAGTTATAAGGCCTATATATTGTATTTTTCAAGGTCACCAGCAGTGTACTAAGTGATCAGACGGTGTGTATGAACAACAGTTATGAGAAATTACTTTGCAAGAGAACGGCACAGTACAGTTGCCCAAGTTATAAGGCCTATATATTGTATTTTTCAAGTACACAGGCCTTTTATTAAGTGATCAGACGGTGTGTATGAACACCAGTTATGAGAAATTACTTTGCAAGAGAACGCACAGTACAGTTGCCAGTTATAAGGCCTATATATTGTATTTTTCAAGGTACACAGGCCTTTATTAAGTGATCAGACGGTGTGTATGAACAGCCAGTTATGAGAAATTACTTTGCAAGAGAACGCACAGTACAGTTGCCAGTTATAAGGCCTATATATTGTATTTTTCAAGGTACACAGGCCTTTTATTAAGTGATCAGACGGTGTGTATGAACACCAGTTATGAGAAATTACTTAGCAAGAGAACGCACAGTACAGTTGCCAGTTATAAGGCCTATATATTGTATTTTTCAAGGTACACAGCAGTGTACTAAGTGATCAGACGGTGTGTATGAACAACAGTTATGAGAAATTACTTTGCAAGAGAACGCACAGTACAGTTGCCAGTTATAAAGGCCTATATATTGTATTTTTCAGGTACACAGGCCTTTTATTAAGTGATCAGCACGGTGTGTATGAACACCAGTTATGAGAAATTACTTTGGCAAGAGAACGCACAGTACAGTTGCCAGTTATAAGGCCTATATATTGTATTTTTCAAGGTACACAGCAGTGTACTAAGTGATCAGACGGTGTGTATGAACAACAGTTATGAGAAATTACTTTGCAAGAGAAACGCACAGTACAGTTTGCCCAGTTATAAGGGCCTATATATTCGGTATTTTTCAAGGTAGGCACAGCAGGTGTTACTAAGTGATTCAGACGGTGTGTTGAACAACAGTTTTGAGAAATTACTTGCAAGAGAACGCACAGTACAGTTGCCCAGTTTAAGGCCTATATATTGTATTTTTCAAGGGTACATCAGCCGTGTATTAAGTGATCAGACGGTGTGTATGGAACACAGTTATGAGAAATACTTTGGCAGAGAAACGCAAGTGAGCAGTTGCCAGTTATAAGGCCTATATATTGTATTTTTCAAGGTACACAGCAGTAGTGCCAAATATAGTTTGGTATGTAGCAGAGCACCTAATACACCACTTAATGCCTCTCTCTGTCCCTACTCCCAGCAGCTATCCCTGAATACAGCAGCCGTTCTCTGTAAAGTCTATATTGTAGTAAGCTATCACTGAAGTCCACTGTAGTTAGCCCTGATAAGGGCTTTTAATCACGCTCCTGCCTGTCCAACAGCTAAAATCTGTCTCTCCCTTCTCCAGCCTCTGTCCCTGACTAAGTTCACGCAGCATATGCGTACGAGCAGGAAGAGCTGAGTTTTTAATATTCGAGGTCACATGGTTTTTCCAGCCAATGCATGTAGACGCTGTTTTCGCGCTGCCAGCGTGCTCAGCGTGCCTGTCATACCCCCCCTGCATGGTGATTGGTGGAAAAAGAGCGCCAGGGAAGGTGGGAGGGGAAACGAATTCTAAGTGCGCCATCGCCGTTATACTCGAAAGAAATCGAGCACGCCGAATATCGTAGTATTCGATCGAATACCAGCTCGATCGAACACTACTCGCTCATCTCTAATCTTAATGACTTTGGCTCTATGTTTGGGGTCATTGCCATGCTGTAGAATAAATGTGGTGCCAATCAGATGTCTCCCTGATGGTAATGCACTACGAAGGGGTGTAGCTAAAGCCTTATGGGCCCTGGTGCAAGAGCTGAGCTTCAGCTCTTTTCCCTCAGTGCTTTGTGACCAGGGACAGGGAAGCATGCCAAATTCTTGAGCTAACCGCTTCCCTCCTGCTAGAGGTGTAATTTGAGCAGCATGCACTTTCTATAATATCTGTGTCTTCTTATGTGGCACAAGGGTCTTTGGGCCTCCTCAGGCTCCTGTGCCCAGCAGTAACTGCTACCTCCACACCCCCTATATCGCCGACCGTGGCATTATGGATAAGTGTCTGTGTTTCTTAGCATTCAGAATGCCATTAAACCTGCATCTGCTGAAATGCCACCCCTAACTTGTGAAGAACATCCACCATGCTTTAATGTTGCCTTCAGACACTCATTATTTTTGATGAACAAACTGCCTTCTGTTGCAGTCAAATGTTGCAACTCCAGAGCACCTGCTGCCATTTTTGCTGCACACTAGTTCCTATGTTTTCATGCATAGTTGAGTGGCTTGGTCGTGTTTATCCTTTGAAGGTACGTCTTTTTTGGCCACAATTCTTCCATAAAGCTCACTTCTGGCAAGACTTCTCTGAACCTGGGTCCCTCTAGCTTCTCCTAGTTCTGAGCGGACATCTGATTTCAAA
Source organism: Rhinella marina (assembly GCA_900303285.1). Taxonomy (NCBI): domain Eukaryota; kingdom Metazoa; phylum Chordata; class Amphibia; order Anura; family Bufonidae; genus Rhinella; species Rhinella marina. Next base: position 3,574 of record ONZH01007398.1, read on the forward strand.
GAGAAGTAGGCTTGATTTGTCTTTTATCTAGTGCACTGTCTCCTTGGCTGACCACTGCACTCAATGTTGCCCCTTTCTTTGTGGTTCATCAAAAGAGTTTGATAAGCACATCATGATACCCTAGTTTGCTTTGAAATCTTTGCCTGGGAGAAACCCTGCAGATCCAGTACACCTACCTTGTGTCTTGTTGATGTGCTCAGTCTTGCTTTGATGTATATGACCTGTGGTATGAAACTGTATTCCACAACCTCACCTTTCTAGCAGATTTTTGGCTGTTCTTCACCCAGTTTTAAGCCTCCTAGACAACTGTTTCTGTTAATGACTGTGTTTCAACCTACATATGAAAATAAAGATCATTATCACCTGTTTGGCATAATTTGTTAATCATATACCTGACTATAATCCTATAAAATACCTAACTTTGTGCAAGTGTACCTAAAGGGAACTGATGCTGTTTTGAAGGCAAATAGTCCCACCAAATGTTGCTTTGATTTAAATTTCTGTTTTGTTCTTTCACTTTGCATTTTGTTAATTGATAGAAATAAACCAGAACTTCTATTTCTGAAAGCATTCTTACTTTGTAGTATTTTTCCACACCTGCACATTGCTATACAAATATCTAAAATGTAAACTGTTTCATTATTCTTACACAATGAAACCTGAAAACGTTTGTAGGTTTTATTGTCTAGCAATATTTTAAACTTATCAATAGAAAGAGACTCAACTAATCCCTACAAAGTAATCTACAGAACTCAGCTAGAAATAAGAGAAAATGATTGAATGCCCAGCTATTCCCCTTTATTTCTGTGACAAACATAAATCCTCACCGGAACAGACATTTCTATTTAGAAGTCACAGAAATGACATTTCTAATGATTGCAACATTAAAGGGGTCATCCGGCTAGGAGGATTATCTTTCTATGTGTTTAAACTAGAACCTATAGCACTTACTAATGTGTTTAGGTTAAAAAGGTGTCCCAATCTCACTCTATCAGCCTTGGACTCTACTTAGGAATTGGGTAATCTGCACTGTGTATAACCAGGGCTGGCTGACTGGCTCATTTCAATAGCTAAGTCAGCCCCCTGCTGGCCACAACAGCTGGCTTACCCATTTTAATGGACCAGTCAGCCAGACCACTTGACACACAGCAGGAGCATAGCGGGTGCAGAGATAGCAGTCGCTGCTGGGCCCATGAGTCTTAAGGGACCCAAAGACCTTTGTGTGCATAAGAAGACACCAGTATTATAAAAAGTGCATGCTGGTCAAGTTACACCTCTAGCTGGAGGGAAGGGGTCAGGTCAAGAATTGGCATGGGGGAGGGGGGCTTCACTGTCCCTGGCCACAAAGTACTGATGGAAGGAGGGGTCCAAGATGAACTCTTGCTCCAGGACCCATAAGCCTTTAGCTATGCCCCTGGTCCCAAGCTAATACAGGAAAGGTTGTCCTGTGTCCTCACTAAGTGAGAAGTGGAGATGCCAGAACTTTGGATTGATGCTGCCAGCAGGAGATCTAGGTTTTTCTATCACAACCTTTTTAGCATATTGTTAGGCTATGCCAATGGCATAACTAGAAATGACTGGGTACCACAGGAAATTTTTGACCAGCCCCACCCCAGCAATTTCTTTGCAAACCCCTTCCTCCCATGTAGAGATGAGCGAATCTATTCGCTGATTTGTTGATTCATATCGAATCTTATAAATTTTTAGCTGCAAAGCAAATCCGAATATTAGGTGATTCGCTTTGGCTTTGTACACATTTGCTACGTAGTTTGTCCAATAAATTATATTGCTATGTATAAGTTACTGTTGTGTACAAATTCAATTCATTATCAAAATTTTACTGTTAGTTCATTTATCATGTGCAAAAGCCCTGAAGAAAGCGGTCACCTGACCTAGTGGGCAGGGCTTGCTCTGATTGGCTCAAGCTTGGTAAGCCAGTGACGCATCACTTCTGCTGCGACTGCTGAGATGAGCAGAAGCACTGTGTGTGAAGTTCTGAGACTCTGAGACCTGTTTTGTGAAAATTGGGGTGTAATTGCTCTGGGAATCCATATTACACATATCAGGGATACTGCAGGGCAAGTGCAGGGCTAGTAATTAATCAGGCAGGGTGAGAGAGACAGGGAGATACAGGGACAAAGACCAGCTGCAGGGCCACAGAGTGAATTGAAAAATGTCTGGAATGGGTAAGCAAAATGGGTCCAGTTCCAGCCAGACCTAGAGCTCTAAAAAAAAGGAGAAGGTGACACAGGGCAGAAGTGCCAAAGGACCTGTAGGCGGAGCATCTACTAGTAGTATTCGCAATACTTGGCCATTGTTCCACCGGGCTAACCCACCAAGGCACAAAATTGTAGTGGAGGAGAAAGTAGATGAGGTAATGGAATGGATGGCACGCTCATCTCAGTCTCAGCCGGATGATCTGCTGTCATCTGCTGATACAGTATCCATATGAAGCCAGGGGACAGACTCAGAGCATTCCTCCTGCTCCACCATTCCTCTCCAGCAAAGCCCGTCATTTTCGTACGCACTTTGTACGCTTATGCGTACGTGTTCAAAGAGGTTGCATACCTTTTTACCTGAGCGTTCGTTATTAGTGCGCGAATGTTCGCTAAAAGCCATATAATTACGTATATTTTGTAAGCAAATTCAACGAATCTATTCGTCGAATATACGAATCTTAGGAAAAGTTCGGTGAATATTCGGCGAATAAAATTTTGCATGATTCGCTCATCTCTACTCCCGTGCAACCTCTTATCCTGTAGTTAGTCAAGATTGTGTTCTCAGACCAGGCCAGGCAGCAGCTCTTTTTGTTTCCTATAGTGTCTCTGTTTATAATTAGAGATGAGCGAGCACTAAAATGCTCGGGTGCTCGTTATTCGAGTCGAACTTTTCCCGATGCTTGGGTGCTCGTTTTGAGTAACGAACCCCATTGAAGTCAATGGGAGACTCGAGCATTTTTGCAGGGGACCAAGGCTCTGCCTGGGGAAGGCTGGGGGAAAACCTGGAAACCTCAGAAAATGATGGAAACACCACGGAAATGGACAGGAAACAGCAGGGGCAGCATGCATGGATGCCTCTGAGGATGCCTAATCCCACCATTACCCCAAATTCTCCTGCAACAGCCTGGTGGTTACCCTCATGGCAATTGTGCTCACCCAGACCAAGAAAGGCGAGGCACATGCCCATCACATGTTAGGGAAGCACCCAACTAGGTGCAACGAAGGTCCATCACCACCTGCAGGTGACACCACTGCTCATGCTGGCACTGCTGTGCTATCCCCCGCCCCACGACGCAGGCATAAGCCTGACACAGCATGGTGACAGTGTAGTGACACCAACAAGTGACCAAGTTAGATTGAGGTAGCAGTCAAATGTCTGTAGGTGAGCCTCCCAAAAATTTGTTTTGGAGTGTCCGAAGTTGACCCTCCTAAAAAATTGTTTAGGAGTGTCTGTAGTTGACCCTTCTGTAAAATATTTTTTTTTGTTTTTCCTGTTATTAGTTTATGTACAACCCATGGCTGGCATGGTGGGAATATATAGGTTTTGCGTCACAGGCGGTCCACTATACCGTTACATTTTCTTCATCATTGCCAATTACGTTTTCACCAACTGTTGTCTGGCAATGATAAAGGGGAAGGTGAATCCACTGCCGAAGAAAACTGTCATCCTCCTACAATTCTCCACTTGTTCTCAATTGAAAAGGGGATGTTCTTGCCATGGCCTTCCTCATAGTGGTTGCTTCTGCAGACGACAGAGGTGGTGTACCTACTGACAGCCTGACCGAACACGATGGCAGACAGGGAGATACTCCCTCATGTAAAATTGTTTTGGAGTGTCTGCGGTTGACCCTCCTGTAAAATAGTTTTCTCATTTTTTTTGTTTTTCCTGTTATTAGTTTATGTACAACCCATGGCTGGCATGGTGGGAATATATAGGCTTTGTGTCACAGACGGTCCACTGCACCGTTACATTTTCTTCATCATTGCCAACTACTTTTTCACCAACTGTTGTCTGGCAATGATAAAGGGGAAGGTGAATCCACTGCCGAAGAAAACTGTCATCCTCCTACAAGTCTCCACTTGTTGTCAATTGAAAAGGGCATGTTCTGGCCGTGGCCTACCTCATAGTGGCCGCTTCTGCGGACGACAGAGGTGGTGTACCTACTGACAGCCTGACTGAACACGATGGCAAACGGAGAGACACTCCCTCATGTAAAATTGTTTTGGAGTATCTGTGGTTGACCCTCCTGTAAAATAGTTTTCTCATTTTTTTTGTTTTTCCTGTTATTAGTTTATCAGTACAGACAAACCCTTCTGTGTCCACTCTGGACATCTGACATCTGGAGGAAGTGCCCAGCTGCTCGTAAGCCATCTTGATGATTAATTGAAGTATAAAGGGACTCGACGTCGCAAGTCACGATAAACATGTCGTGTTCCAATTGTAAGCCATCCACGCGTCTCAAGAGATCCCCAGTATCTTTTAGGTATGACGGCAGGCACTCAACAATTGGTTTTAACACATGATCCACAAGTTTGCATATCGGTTCGCAGAAATTGTTGGTTCCAGAGACAATCGGGCGTCCAGGGGGGTTCCTTACATCCTTATGGACTTATATGTTATTAGTTTATGTACAACCCATGGCTGGCATGGTGGGAATATATAGGGAAGCACCCAACTAGGTGCAACGAAGGTCCATCACCCATGCCCATGCTGGCACTGCTCTCCTATCCCCAGCCACATGATGCAGGCATAAGCCTGACACAGCATGGCGGTGACACCAACAAGTGACCAAGTTAGATGAGGTAGCAGGTGAGCCACCCAAAAATTTAGACTGACGCAGCATGGCGGTGACAACAGAGTGACCGAGTTAGACTGAGGTAGCAGGAGGTGAAGCACGGATGGTAATTCGAAGGTGGAGGAGGAGGGGTTGGAGAAAGTGGCATAGTAATTCTGAGAAACCGTGAACGAGTGGGCAGTACATGAGCGGCCCAAGGGTCAGACTCGGTCAGGGTATGTGAAATGCTCAGGGTGGCCGAACGCTGGGCTCAACGGCGGACCCGTTTCGGGTTATCGATTGTCGAAATGTTGTATTACATCAAGTTTAGTATCTGTTCTTATCAGTTGCTGTGGCTGTTGGTGGTAAAGTGGTGAGCATAGCTGCTTCCCAAGCAGTTGACAAGGGTTCGATTCCCATCTATCGCATTATGTGGCCCTCCGGAAAAATTGTTTGGAGAGAGGGCCTGTAGGTGGCCCTCTGGAAAAATTGTTCGGAGAGACGGCCTGTAGGTGGCCCTCCTGAAAAATTGTTTGGAGAGAGGGCCTGTAGGTGGACCTCCGGAAAAATTGTTTGGAGAGAGGACCTGTAGGGGACCCTCCGGAAAAATTGTTTAGAGAGAAGGCCTGTAGGTGGACCTCCAGAAAAATTATTTAGAGAGAGGGCCTGTAGGTGGACCTCCGGAAAAATTGTTTGAAGAGAGGGCCTGTAGGGGGCCCTCCTGAAAAATTGTGGTAAAAGAGTGCCAGTTGGCCCTCTAAAAAAATGGCGTTTTTTTGGTAAGCATTAGGCAAAGACGACAAGGAGGAGGAGTAGGAGGAGTAGAGAAGAGGAATCGGATACATAAGTAATGTAAATCTTTAGCTGCTTTCCCCCGGATGAGATTTGAATTCTGGTGAAATCCAGGCTTGGTTCATTTTAATAAGCGTCAGCCTGTCAGCGCTGTCAGTTGACAGGCGTGTACGCTTATCGGTGATGACGCCACCAGCTGCACTGAATACCCTCTCTGACAGCACGCTAGCGGCAGGGCAGGCCAGCACCTCCAAGGCGTATAGCACCAGTTCAGGCCACGTGTCCAGCTTTGAAACCCAGTAGTTGTATGGAGCTGAGTGATCGGTCTGAACTTTGGTATGGTCAGCTAGGTACTCCCTCACCATCTTTCTGTACAGCTCCCCCCTACTCTGCCTAGACTGGGAAGAGGTGACAGTGTCTTGCTGGGGTGACATAAAACTAGCGAAGGCCTTGGAGAGCGTTCCCCTGCCAGTGCTGGACAAGCTGCCTGCTCGCCTCCTCTCCCCTGCTACTTGGCCCACAGAACCATGCCCTCTGGCGCCCGGCGTCAGATGGGAAGGATTGTTTAAGCTTGTGCACCAGGGCCTGTTGATATTGATTCACTCTCATACTCCTTTCCTCTACAGGGATGAGAGTGGAAAGGTTCTGCTTGTACCGTGGGTCCAGGAGAGTGAACATCCAGTAATTGGTGTTTGAAAAAATGCTTCTAACGCATACACGCTCAAGAGTTAAGAAGGACTGAGCACTGGTACCCTCTTCTGTCTCGCCGACATTCTCCTCCTCTTCTTCCTCATCCTCATTCCCCTCCTCTGATACGCTCTGAGAAACAGACCGGAGGGTGCTCTGGCTATCAAGCGACGTATCTTCCTCCACCGTCTCTTGTGATAAGCGCAAAGCATCCGACTTCATACTGAGCAGTGAGTTTTTCAACAGGCAAAGCAGTGGGATGGTGAGGCTGATAATGGCGGCATTGCTGCTGACCATCTATGCTGACTCCTCAAAGTTGCTCAACAACTGGCAGATATCAGACATCCACGTCCACTCCTCATTGTAGACTTGAGGAAGCTGACTGACCTGACTACCAGTTCTGGTGGAAATTGACATCTGGCAGTCTACAATCGCTCTGCGCTGCTGGTAAACTCTGGATAACATGTTTAATGTCGAATTCCATCTCGTGGGCACGTCGCACAACAGTCGGTGACGGGCAGTTGTAGTTGGCGCTGCCCTGAGAGTGGCAGCATCTGTGATCGACTTGCGGAAATGCGCACAGATGCGGCGCACCTTGGTGAGCAAATCAGACAGATTGGGGTATGTCTTGAGGAACCGCTGAACTATTAGATTGAACACGTGGGCCAGGCATGGCACATGTGTCAGTCTGCCGAGTTGCAGAGCCGCCACCAGGTTACGGCCGTTGTCACACACAACCATGCCTGGCTTGAGGTTCAGCGGTGCCAGCCACAGATCGGTCTGCGCCGTGATGCCCTATAACAGCTCTTGTGCGGTGTGCCTTTTGTCACCTAAGCACAGTAGTTTGAGCACCGCCTGCTGGCGCTTACCCACCGCACTGCTGCTGCGCCTAGAGCTACCGACTGAAGGCGCCGTGCCCACGGATGGTAATTCAGAGGAGGAGGTGGAGGAGGGGTCGGAGGAGGAGGCATAGTACGTCTATGAGACCGTGACCGAGGTAGGCCCCGCAATCCTTGGTGTGGGCAGTACATGAGCGGCCCCAGGGTCAGTCTCGGTCCCAGCCTCCACCAAGTTAACCCAATGTGCCGTCAGTGAGATATAGTGTCCCTGCCTGGCAGCACTTGTCCACGTGTCCGTGGTTAGGTGGACCTTCTCAGAAACAGCGTTGGTCACGGCACGGATGATGTTTTGTGACACATGCTGGTGTAGGGCTGGGACGGCACATCGGAAAAATAGTGGCGGCTGGGGACCGAATACCGAGGGGCAGCCACCGCCATGAGATTGCGAAAGGCCTCGGTCTCTACCAGCCTATAGGGCAGCATCTCCAGGCTCAGCAATTTGGAGATGTGGACGTTGAGGGCTTGGGCATGTGGGTGGGTGGAACACTGCGCTGGGACACATTGATGGACGCTGTGGAGGATCGTGGAGGCGAAGGTGTGGTTTTCCAGCGAGAGGCACTCATGCCGGGGTCCTGGGCAGGGGGTTGAGTGGCAGAGGCAGCGAGTGACACAGGGGAAGGAGCAGTGGTGTGACCCGCAGGAGGTGAACGGCCTTGGTTCCATTGAGTGGGGTGTTTAGCACTCATATGCCTGCGCATGCTGGTGGTGGTTAGGCTAGTAGTGGTGGCACCCCTGCTGATCCTGGTGTGGCACAGGCTGCACACCACAGTCCATCGGTCATCCTCACTTTCTTTAAAGAACCTCCAGACTTGCGAACATCTAGGTCTCGCCACGGGAGCTTCACTACGTGAAACAGTTGCTGCTGATGCACCAGCTCTGGCCCTGCTTCTCCCTCTGGCCACACCACTGCCTCTTCCCACCTGTTCTGGTGCAGCACTCGCCTCCGCCTCAGAAGCACTGTCTTCACTCGGCTTATCAACCCAGCTTGGTTCAGTCACCTCGTCATAGTCCTATTCCTCAGTCTACTCCCCCCTCGGACTTCCTGCCCTGACAACAACTTCACCACTGTCTGACAACCGTGTCTCCTCATCGTCCGACACCTCTTTACAAACTTCTTCCACTAACTCAACATTGTCATCATCATCATCACCCACAGACTGCGACAGTTGGAAAACTTGGGCATCGGGAACGAGGTCAGCAGCAACCTGAGAAGTGGTTTGTGACTCTGGGAAGGGTCCAGAAAACAGTTCCTGAGAGTATGCCGGATCGCATTCCAAATTTTCCTGGGAGGGGGCAGACTGGGGGGAAGGAGCTTGAGGCGGAGGAGCCAGAGGAGTGCTCCCTTGGGTAGCGTGGGTGTACTGCGTGGAAGACTGACTGGTGGACAAATTACTTGAAGCATTGTCCGCAATCCACGATATCAGCTGTTCGCACTGTTGTGGTTTCAACAGTCCTCTACCACGTGTCCCTGTAAGTTGAGACATGAAGCTAGGGAGTGGAGCTCTGCGGTGTTCCCCTGCTCCGTCATCAGTAGGTAGGTAGTAGCTATTTTGAATGCAACCCAGACAAATGTCGCACAGAGATTTTTGTAATGTAGCTGTATCAGTGAAAGCAAAAGACCGTATTTGATTACGTGACGTACAGTATGGGTCACCTGGACAGAAAATACGGATTGTGGTTTGTAGTGAGTGGACAGCTGAACTGTGACACACAGAATGGTTCCACACTGCTGTATGAAATGGATTTGTATCACTGAGATATAACAATCAAAAAATAAAGGGTTATATATGGCGATAGCTGCACTACTAGTGCCAGCCAGCCAGCCCAGCCAGGAGACAAAAAAAAATGTCTTGTAGCCCTTAGAAGGGCTGTTGGGTTCTTTTAAGATCACTCCTGCCTAACAGAGAACTAAATCCAGGCCCTAACACTCTCCCTGAAACGCCGCAGCTCTGTCCCTAATGACATCCAGACAGCATCTGAGCCGAGCACAGCGGGCAGTCACTAGTATATTCCAGGTTCACCTGATCAGGCCAGCCAACCCCTTCTATCGACATGTAAGGGCCCCACGTGATGCTGGGTGTACCGCAGAGTCTCCTGGCTTGTGATTGGCTGAGTTTATAGGCGCCAAAAATGCACAATGTGGAAGATGCCACTTCTTCGAGCATGGCAAGATACTCGTCCGAGCAGCGAGCACTTACGAGTACCTTAATACTCGAACGAGCACCAAGCTCGGACGAGCATGCTCACTCATCTCTATTTATAATGTGATTTTATAATACTGTTGAGGGGCCCTGAAAATAAAATCCTTTACAGTAGTTCTCGTCCTGAGGTATGTTTTAAGTGTGAGAGCGAGTACTTGTAATTGCACTATGCCACCGCTATAGGAGAGACGAAGCCTAGTGTAAAGAAGACTAAGCATCGCTCACATGGAACACCACCTCCTCTTCAACCAGCTGATCTGTGGGGGTGCCAGGTGTCAGACCCCCACAAATCTTATATTGATGACCTATCCTGAGGATAGGTCAACAATATAAACCCCCTGCACAACCGATTTAAGGCTGATAGAGACTTTACTGCAGTGAGAGGGACATTACTAATACATTTACGCCTTTCCACAATTTGACACAGTCCTGGCCAGATGTATCCTAATCTTTTACCCCTATGCCTGGGAATTACAGGAAAGTTTCCAAGAACCTTATTGCCTGCCTACTTTGGAGAGATAGTGGGAAGGAGTATTACAACAGAGAATCAACGTGAGGATTGTCACAGTGAATAACTGTTGCAGCTGCTACCACTCCCATCCTCCTCTCCACTTCTTCAGGACTTGTGGAAAATTTAATGCAATATTGTGCATTGCTATAACAGGCTGCAATTCACATCATAGCCACTGGGTGGACGCATGTAGAGATGCAGCCACACAGTGGCTGCCATGTGAATAGCAGCCTGTCATAGCAATGCACAATATTGCATTCAATTTTAATTTTTATTTTTTGCAAGAAATTAGAGTCCTTAGCCAAATTCATCCAAAAAGAAATGCATGCACAATAAATATACAGTATTACAAATGTGTCTCTGGTTTCTATATACCTTAATTTTGGGGGTAGAGTTTTGGCCCTACAGTTTTTAGATGCAGTCCAGCTTGTGCTAGAAAACAATTGCGGAAAGGCTTTCAATATGATATAATGAATATTCGAGTTTAAATAAACTTTTTCCAAAGTGAGTAACTGTAGAGCTGTCACTTGATATACTTAGAAAGCTCCATAAAATATATTTTCTACGGAGCTAAATTAGACTTTGTACTGATGCTCTCAGTTTTCATTTGCAGCTGCCACAGAGTCGTGAAAGGTGAAAGAATTGCAGCTTCATTGCCTGCAGTCAGCGCAGAGAACAGCGAGGGATATTTCCATGTAGAATGGAGTATGCTTTTATCCGACTAAGTTTGAGGTCCTATTGATCCAAGCAATCGACTGCCATCTGGGTCAGTAACCAGAGACAAATGTCACACTGGTCATTCTGCTCTTCAAGGTTTGAAAGCAGAGAGTAATTTAACTTCAAAACACTCTTCACTCCTCATCCAGCTTTCCAGGAAAAAAGGCAGAGAAGTGCTACCCTGCAGATAATGCTCCTGGAACAATTGCGTAGTAATTGGGTAAGACTTCCTTTGAAAGAGACCAGTCTATTCTCTGCCCAGTAGCATCACAAGACAGATACAAGCACAGCCGGGCACAATGTATGTTGTCAAAGACGACGCTACAGTATATATTGTGTAACCAAATAAAGAGGATAGTGGTTGTCCAGGAAACACGCTGCTGCAAATAAAAATGGTACATTTACAACCAATTTTGTAGATGTTAAGAATCAGAATTTCTTAAGAACGGAAGGTTAAATGAGTTCTTACTTTACTAAAAAGAGACATAATCTTCCACTAATTTCCATAAATATTGTAATATGCGATTGCGTATTCAATGCAATAGGTTACGTTATATGGAATTAGTGCAGTACAATGCATGAAGTGGATTCAGTATAGTATATTGTATGATATGGATGCAGTGTAGTAAAGTGTTTGATACAGATTAAAGGGGTTGTCCTCTTTATTTATATTGATGACCTATCCTCAGTATTTGGAAAGTATTTGAAAATTCGCTTTGGCTGCTTTGCCGAATTCGACAAAAAAAATTGCTGTACGATGAATCACTTTGTCAGGAAGTGCATTTCTTTGTAAGTAGTGGGCGCCATGTCAGGTAGCAGCAATTGTGCAGCCCTCCATCATTGTACCCCTCAGAGGCCACGTTCATACAGTTGTAGCAGCTCTTGCGCGCATAGCAGAATCGCGTGAGCGCAGAGCGATATCACTTCATTCATAAAATGAAGGTGTAGTTACATGATGGCGCATGAAACTACAGTTTACAAGTAAATGCAAGTGTCACGCTTGCGGTGACACTTGCATTTACGATTGGTCAGTCAGATTTGACTGACCAATGGCATAGTTCAGTGCAGCTCCGATCTCCTTAAGGATATCGGGGCTGCGCTGCTGTTTTAATACCCCCCCTCCTCAATATTAAAACATTGGTGGTGCAGTGCGCCCTCCCCCCTCCTCAGTATTAAAACATTGGTGGCGCAGTGCGCCCAAATCCCCCCCAATACAATAAACATTGGTTGCGCAGTGCGCCCAACCCCCCCAGTATAATAAACATTGGTGGCGCAGTGCACCCTCCCCCCCAACCCCCCTCCTCAGTATTAAAACATTGGTGGCGCAGTGCGCCCTCACCCCCAACTTTCCCCCCAGTACAATAAACATTGGTGGCAGTGGGGATCGGAGCCCAGGAGTGTAATCGCTGGGCTCCGATCAGTTACCATGGCAACCGGACGCCTCCAGCTTGCCATGGTACTCTTTACTGTGCTTCCTGACACAGATCCAGATGCCTCTCGCCCTGCACCTGGACCTTCGCAGACACCATCAGCGAGTACGTCCACTACAGTGTCCCCGCGCAGCGTTCAAATGTCCTTACCCCAGGCTTTTGAACGTAAGCGCAAATACCCTGCCACCCATCCACAGGCCATAGCACTAAACGCGCAACTTTCAAAATTGCTGGCCCTGGAAATGTTGCCAAGGCTTTTCGCAGCTCTATACCGGGTTATTAAAACGCTAGTGTGACAGTGGCCTAAAGAGGTTTCTGTACAGTGCTGTAGGCTCTGTAAATATTCTTTTACAAACTGTGTAACATGAAACGAGCAGAACAAAGAGACTTTGTTCTGCTGGTTTCGGGTTACACAGTGATACTACACCCCAGCTACAGTAAACAAAGTGTTTTTTAGTCCCTTTGTAAAAGAACAATAGATGGAGCATGTGGGAGGTTGGGCGGTTACTGCAGCCCCTATACATACTATATTCAGTACATTTACACAGCAGAGTACTTGATCGCTTTGTGTGACACATTTTGTGATGTAAGGTGACAAACAATGGCTTTTTTTGACAACGTTTTTATTTGTATTTTTTTACTGCTTTCAGCTGAGGGGTGAGGTCATGTGAGATTTTTGTAGAGCAGGTTGATACGGACGTGGCGATTCCCAACATGTGTACTTTTATTTATTTGCGTTTTACACAGTAATATCCTGTTTGAAACAATAAAAAAAATCATTTTTTAGTGTCTCCATAGTCTGAGAGCTGTAGTTTTTTATTTTTTGGGTGATTGTCCCAGGTAGGGGCTACTTTTTTGCGGGATGAGGTGACGGTTAGATTGGTACCATTTTGGGGTGGCACACGCCTTTTTGATCGCTTTGTATGACACATTTTGTGATGTAAGGTGACAAAAAATGGCTTTTTTGACACTGTTTTTATTTTAATTTTTTTTACTGCTTTCAGCAGAGGGGTCAGGTCATGTGAGATTTTTGTAGAGCAGGTTGATACGGACGTGGAGATACCCAACATGTGTACTTTTTTTTTTTTTATTTGCATTTTACACAATAATATCCTGTTTGAAACAAAAAAAATCATTTTTTAGTGTCTCCATAGTCTGAAAGCTGTAGTTTTTTATTTTTGGGGCGATTGTCTCAGGTAGGGGCTACTTTTTTGCAGGATGAGGTGACGGTTAGATTGGTACTGTTTTGGGGTGGCATACGCCTTTTTGATCGCTTTGTATTACACTTTTTGTGATGTAAGGGTGACAAAAAATGGCTTTTTTGACACCGTTTTTTTCTTTTACTGCTTTCAGGTCATGTGAGATTTTTGTAGAGCAGGTTGATACGGATGTGGCGATACCCAACATGTGTACTTTTTTTTGCTTCTTTTTTCGGCCCCTGTCCAGCCCCAGAAGGTTGAGGAGCAGCAGCAGCACAAGCCTGAGGAGAAGCAGAAGAAGGAAGAGGCTCTGCTGCTGAGGAGAAGAAGCCTGAGGAGGAGGAGGTAAGTGATTTGTGTTTGTTTGTTTGTTTGTTTTCTATTTTTTTCGTGAATGCTGAGGACTACGTCAGATTCGGTGGATTACGTCGGACCAGCTTTTATATTTTTTAAATAAAATGGTCAAACAGGGGTCTGGGGGAGTGTTTATTTGAATACAATATTTTATGAGTGTTATTTTATAAGTGTGTGTGTTTTTTTTTTACAACATTGCAGTTTTAGTAATCACGTCTATCTACAGACAGCCCTGATTACTAATACTGAGCTTAGTGCTTGCTGGTATGGCCCGCACTAACCCCGACATCTATTACCTCGGCACCCACTGCCACCAGGGGTGTTGGGAAGAGCCGGGTACCAGCTGGACCAGACCTTCTAAATTGAGGGTCCGGATCTAGGGCAACTGCAGGCTGGTACTGTTAGGCTGGGAAGGGCCAATAACTGTGTCTCTTCCCACTCTGGTAGTGCCAGGCTGCCCCTGCTGGTTGTATCTGGCTGGAGAATGAAAAAAAGGGGGGGGACCCCCCCTTGAATTATTTATTTATTTATGGAAAAAAAAACGTCCTGGTTGCCATGGTAACTGATTGGAGCCCAGCGTTTACACTGCTGGGCTCCGGTCCGGTCCCCACTGCACCACCAATGAAAAGGGGAGGGGGCGCCTGTGGCCACTGCCACCAATGTTTCTTATACTGGGGGGGAGGCGCACTGCGCCAAAATGTTTTAATACTGAGGAGGGGGGTTGTGGGGTTGGGCACACTGCGCCACCAATGTTTATTATACTGGGGGGGTTGGGGGGAGGGCGCACTGCACCACCAATGTTTTAATACTGAGGAGGGGGGGAGGGCGCACTGCGCCACCAATGTTTTAATATTGAGCAGGGGGGGATTAAAACAGCAGCACAGCCCCGATTTCCTCAAGGAGATCGGAGCTGCTCTGAACTCTGCCATTGACACTTGCATACTGTAGTTCCATGCGCTATCTGGTGGTGGTTACATGTAACTACACTTTCATTTCTTGTATTGCACTTCTGGATTCGTGATTCCAGTGAGCGCAAACTCTACTACATCTGTACATGATCACGGCATCTGATATACATAAAACGGTGTAAAATGAAAAAAAAAAAATCATACTTACCTGCTCCATTTGCTCGTGAAGGGATTGTCGCTGCCGTCTTGCTTAAAGAGCTGTCATCATCACTCCAGCATGGGATTTCAGCCGAGATCTTCAATCAAAATGGCGGCGGGTTGACCCGTCACAAGCAAATGGATCAGGTAAGTATGCTTTTTTTTTTGTTTTTTTGCACTATTTTAGGTTAAAAACCACGAGGCACGAGGAAATTCAGCTTCACTGCGGATCGAATTTATCCTGAAATTCAGATCGAAGTCCACCAAAAGATTCACTCAACAATAGTCATCAATATCAGATTGGTGGGGGTCTGACTCCTGTCACCCCTGACGATGTTTGATAAGAAGGCCACGCTAATATGAGTGCTGTCTTATCTTCATTGTGTATCTGCTCGCCATCCCAACTGCTGCAGTGAGTATGTGTAATTGCAGCTAGGCCGTCCCATTCACTTCTATGGGATGGCTCCTTCCTATTCAAATGTACAATACAGAGCCGTCCCATTGAAGTGGAGTGTAGCCTCCTCTTCAAACATCTGATCATCTGGGTTGCCAGGTGTTTGAACCCTGCCGATCTGATATTGATGACCTATCCTGAGGATAGCTTGTCAATATAAATAAAACAGACAATCCATTTAAGTACAGTACAATAAATAATACAGCTTTGGGACAGTTAGTGCATGCCCACCAGTCCTCCATGCTGCCTCAGCTCTCTCCATCTTCCAGTCCCCACACTGTTTACATTCAGTAGTGCATTGACATGCTCACACAACCTCTGTAGCCAATGACTGGCTACAGCAGAGATGTGACCGCAAGCAGCACGTCACTGCGGAAGCCAGTCATTAGCTGAGTGGTGCACCATGCCCTTAGCCAGCTGTAAACACAGTGTGAACCACCAGAGTGGCATCGAGCTGATCAGTGTGTATTTTCAGTTTCATGGGCCATGCTGCAGGAACTTGATAAAAAATGATTTTTACTAGAAACCTCTTTAAGTAGATGACGATGCATGATACACATTCTGTAAGTACATTACATAATGTGCATCTTTTTTTTTACTTAAAAAACGCAGTTTTACATTTTTTTTTCAATGCCTCTATGACTTTTTTAAAGTCACAACTGGAACTTTATGCCACCCTTTCCGAGTTTACAAAAAGAGGGACTGGCAAGAGCAGGGTGTTTGCAAGGACATCATCCCCCTCCTCATTTATCATTATTAATGTCAGAAACTGATATAAATGACTGAAATCTATGGCAGCTCCGAGTACGGACTCATAGGGGAAGCATGTAATTTACGATGAGGCCTGCACCTCTTCATAAATTCCATGATTCCTCTGGTACTACTGACCTTATCAAGACCCACGCAGCACACATCAGTCTTGATAAATATGGGTCATAGTTTCTTGTCTAAAAGGAAGAAGAGTAGACTTTATTGATTACAAGAGATTCACAAAGATAGTAATAGTGAAAATGCACTGAAAAGCAAGTATAGATAGTCAGGGCCTTGGCTTGTTGCCATGCCAAAGGGCTTTTATTATTTTCCTGGCCACCCGCCACAAGGACGTCTCCTTCCAATATTGCACATCTTGTACACATTAACCCCGTCAACCACTGCAATGTACTGGCTCCATATACACGGCTGGTGCCTGCTGTATAATACAGCTGGCATCCGGCCACCATGACGGGGAAAGGAGATAAAATTGAACCCCGTCATTGAACCCCTCAAGTGGCGTGTTTAATAGTGATTGTGGCATCTGTGAGGTTAGACAGAGGGATGTGGTTCCCTCTGCCTTCCGATTGGAACCCCCACAGTGAAATTATGGAGCTCTGATGCGTTACCATGAAAACCAGGGAGGCATGTTCAGAATGCATCTAACCTAATACATTCGATCTCTATTAGGGTGAACAGGACAAGGGATC
>ONZH01007399.1:0-75208 GCA_900303285.1 Rhinella marina
CATCACTGTGTTATTATCTCTGTACGGTGACATCACTGTGTTTATATTATCCCTGTACTGTGACATCACTGTGTTTTTATTATCCCTGTACTGTGACATCACTGTGTTATTATCCCTGTACTGTGACATCACTGTGTTTATTATCCCTGTACAGTGACATCGCTGTGTGTATTATCCCAGTGCAGGAAGAGGTAAGTGGTCTGTGTTTGTGTGTTTGTTTTCTATTTTTCAGGGTCGTGAATGCAGAGGACTACGTCGGATTCGGTGGACTACGTCGGACCAGCTTTTTTTTTTTTTTTTTTAATAAAATGGTCAAACAGGGGTCTGGGGGAGTGTTTATTTCAATAAAATGTTTTATACTTGTGTGTGTGTATTTTTTTTTACAATACTACAGTTTTAGTAATTATGGCTATCTACAGACGGCCTTGATTACTAATACTGGGCTTAGTGCTTGCCGGTATGGCAGGCCAGCACTAATCCCAACATCTATTACCTCGGCACCCACCGCCACCAAGGGTGCCGGGAAGAGCCGGGTACCCGCAGGACCGGGCCTTCTAAATTGAGGGTCTGGCTCTGGGGCGGCTGCAGGCTGGTACCATTAGGCTGGGAAGGGCCAATAACCGTGTCCCTTCCCACCCTGGTAGTGCCAGGCTGCCGCTGCTGGTTGTATCTGGCTGGCGAAGGAAAAAAGGGGGGGACCCTACGCCATTTTTTTTACAAAAATAATTAAATAATTAAAAAAAAAAAAAGCTGGTCCGACGTAGTCCACCGAATCTGACGTAGTCCTCTGCATTCACGACCCTGAAAAATAGAAAACACACATACAAACACAGACCACTTACCTCTTCCTGCACTGGGATAATACACACAGCGATGTCACTGTACAGGGATAATACACACAGTGATGTCACAGTACAGAGATAATAAACAAAGTGATGTCACAGTACAGAGATAATAAACACAGTGATGTCACTGTACAGGGATAATAAACACAGTGATGATAATAAACACAGTGATGTCACCGTACAGGGATAATAAACACAGTGATGTCACCGTACAGGGATAATAAACACAGTGATGTCACCGTACAGGGATAATAAACACAGTGATGTCACAGTACAGAGATAATAAACACAGTGATGTCACCGTACAGAGATAATAAACACAGTGATGTAACAGTACAGGGAAAATAAACACAGTGATGTCACCTTACAGGGATAACAAACACAGTGATGTCACAGTACAGGGATAATAAACACAGTGATGTCACCGTACAGGGATAATAAACACAGTGATGTCACAGTCCAGGGATAATAAATAATACACAGGCTTTGGCCGCAGGGGCGTAGGTATAGGGGGTTTCAGAGGTAGCAGTCGCTACCGGGCCCAGGATCCTGAGGGGGCCCAAAGACCCTTGTGCTGCATAAGAACACCTGTATTATAAAAAGTACCTGCTGGTCATGTTACACCTCTGGATGGAGGGAAGGGGTTAGGTCGAGAATTTGGTATGAGGGGGTACCGTTTCTACTTTTGCCTCAGGTTCTGCCCCAGGTAGCAGGAAGATTATATGCTCCCCTGTCCCTTGCCGCAAAGCAATGAGGGAAGGGGGGCACAATTTGAACTATTACACCAGGGCACGTGAGCCTTTAGCTACGCCTCTGTTTGGCCCTGAGCATTTCGCATCATGAATTGCAGACCCATTTACTTCAATGGGTCCACAATCACAGAGATGTGTAACGGAGGCACTGATCTGAACACCAAGGAAGCACTACAGTGTGCTACCGTGGTGTTTCTGGTTGTGACTCCGCACCACAAAAGAGTAATGCATGCATAATTTTTTACGGTGCGGACTGGCGGATGTGGATCACAGATCCCATTCACTTAAATGTGTCCAAGATGCAAATGCGTCAGCTGAACTGTCAGTGCACTTGCGTTGTGAAACACAAATTGAGGTCAAAATCAAGGGCACTGACAGCGCACTAAAGGTGTTTATATATATATATATATATATATATATATATATATATAGGCCTTGTTCACACAACTGTATTTTTGTGGGGCGACATTATTGCTAACCCGCAAAAATACAGGGGTCGCACAGCATAATGTGTTATGCAGCGCTCAGAACACATGCCGCACGGCCCCATTGAAAATGCCTAAACTTGTCCGTGAGTACAGACAAGTATAGGACATGCTTCTAAGGAGCCGCGGCATGGAACTAGCTCCGTGCGGCAGCTCACTGCTCCATAGAAGTGAATGGGGCCGCATCTATTCCGCAATTTTTCATAATAGATGCGGCCCCATTCATACGGGATATAGAGATATATTTACTGATTTATATCTCTCTATCCCGCTATATCTATAGAAATATAGAGATATGTAAAGATATATGTAGATACATATATAGATGAGATGTATAACTGTGTATATATATAGAGATATCTCTCTCTCTCTCTCTCTCTCTCTCTCTCTCTCTCTCTATATATATATATATATATATACACACTGATCTATATTTCTCTATATATACATCATATATATATTTATAGAGAGACAAGTAAATATATAACTATCTCTGTGTATGACTATATAATATATATATATATATATATATATATATATACAGTATATATAGAGAGAGATATATATATATATATATAGATATATATAGAGATATATATAGATATATATAGATATATATATAGATAGATAGATATATCTAGAGATATATATATAGATATATATAGAGATATATATATAGATATATATAGAGATATATAAATATATATATATAGATATATATACACTGATATAGATCACTATACATATATCATTTATATATAGAGAGGGATATTTTTCATGATCTATATCTCTCTCTCTCCATATATATATATATAATGCCTGTTATTTACTTCATTTACTTGGTGGGGGCGATCTGTCACTCCTGGGGGCGATCTGTCACTCCTGCCGCCGTAAACCTCTATTCGGCTGCCAGGTCCGTGCTGGGATCGCGGAATGCGCGATCCTCACTGGAGCCGGCCAGCAGCCAGGAGCGGAGGCGGTCACCAGGCTCTGACGTTTCGTGTACAGAGCCTGGCCACTCCCTCAAGCAGGGAGATGCCTGTACACGAAACGTCATCACAGGAGCCTGGAGGATGACGTAGGTGGTCACGTGACCGCAATCTGCCGCTCGGAAACGGTGCAGAATAATTAACAAGAGTATATTACAAAAGTGGACCATGTTCAACTGAAGGTAAAATGCTAAATAATTTATTTAACTCGGACAACCCCTTTAAAATGTTCGTACGGGGGTGCTCTTTCCAAAATGGGGTCACTTCTTGGGGTTTTTAGTTTCTGGGGACCTCAGGAAATTTTTAAATGAGACATGGCACTAAAAAAACCATGTCTGTTAATTCTGGCCTACAAAATCCATATTTTGCAGTTTGCCTCTAGGGGCCTGCTGTGCGCCCATACAGCGGGCTACAAGCACAAATGGGGTGTTGTTTTAATGGGGGAAAAATGGGGAACATGTATTGGGGTGCATTTTCTCCTTTAACCCCTTGTAAATCTGAAAAATTGGGGTCTGCTTGTAATTTTTCATTTTCACAAATGTGTGCTTTGAAATGCTGTTACTTGCATTTCTGACTTCTGTGAGACCCCAGTTTGTAAAAAAAAGTACCCTTTCTACCACTTAAAATGTTCGTACGGGGGTGCTCTTTCCAAAATGGGGTCACTTCTTGGTGTTTTTAATTTCTGGGGACCTCAAGAAATTTTTAAATGAGACATGGCACTAAAAAAACCATGTCTGTTAATTCTGGCCTGCAAAATCCATATTTTGCAGTTTGCCTCTAGGGGCCTGCTGTGCGCCCATACAGCGGGCTACAAGCACAAATGGGGTGTTGTTTTAATGGGGGGAAAATGGGGAACATGTATTGGGGTGCATTTTCTCCTTTAACCCCTTGTGAATTTGAAAAATTGGGGTCTGATTGCAATTTTTCTTTTTCACAAATGTGTGCTTTGAAATGCTGTTACTTGCATTTCTGCCTTCTGTGAGGCCCCAGTTTGTAAAAATGTACCCTTTCTACCACTTAAAATGTTCGTACGGGGGTGCTCTTTCCAAAATGGGGTCACTTCTTGGGGTTTTTAATTTCTGGGGACCTCAGGACATTTTTAAATGAGACATGGCACTAAAAAAACCATGTCTGTTAATTCTGGCCTACAAAATCCATATTTTGCAGTTTGCCTCTAGGGGCCTGCTGTGCGCCCATACAGCTGGCTACAAGCACAAATGGGGTATTGTTTTAATGGGGGAAAAATGGGGAACATGTATTGGGGTGCATTTTCTCCTTTAACCCCTTGTGAATCTGAAAAATTGGGGTCTGCTTGTAATTTTTCATTTTCACAAATGTGAGCTTTGAAATGCTGTTACTTGCATTTCTGCCTTCTGTGAGACCCCAGTTTGTAAAAAAGTACCCTTTCTACCACTTAAAATGTTTGTACAGGGGTGTTCTTTCCAAAATGGGGTCACTTTTGGGGGGTTTCCACTGTAGGGCCAGCTCAGGGGGTCTTCATGTGTGACATAGCTCCCAATTATTATTCCAGCTAATTTCGCTCTCCAAAAGCCATATGGTGCTTCTTCCACTGTGAAGCCTGCTGTGCGCCAGTACATTGGGCTACGAGCACATATGGGGTGTTTCTGTAAAATCCAGAATTGGGGTAATAGATTTGTGGGTTTTTTTGTTGTTAACCCTTGATGTGTTTCATGGAGATTGGATTAAAACTTAAAATCTGCTAAAAAAATGGAATTTTGAAATTTCATTCCAATTTCCCGTCAATTCTCATGGGACACATAAAGGGTTAACAAAGTTAGTAAAATCAGTTTTGAATAGCTTGAGGGGTGTAGTTTCTAAAATGTGGTGATTTATGGGGAGTTTCCACTATATAAGCCCCACAAAGTAACCTTATATCTGAACTGGTCATTAAAAAAAATGGGTTTTGGAAATCTTCTTAAAATTTTAAGATTTGATTCAAATCTTAGAAGCCTTATAACGTCCTAAAAAAGTAAAATGACATTTACAAAATGATGCCAGCATAAAGTAGACATATGGGGAATGTAAAATAGTAACTATTTTTGGAGGTATTACTGTGTATTTTGAAATTAGAGAAATTGTAATTTGAAAATTTGCTAATTTTTCCAAATTTTTGGTAAATTATGTGTTTTTTAATAAATAAAAATGAAATATTTTGCCCCAAATTTACTACTGTCGTGAAGCACAATATGTGACGAGAAAACAGTCTCAGAATGGCCTGGATAAGTAAAAGCGTTCCAAAGTTATTACCACATAAAGTGACACATGTCAGATTTGCAAAAGATGGCCTGAGCAGAAAGGTGAAAACAGGCCTGGGGTTGAAGGGGTTAAAATACAGCATGTTTACAAACACACAGAACTGGGACATGTGTTATGTGTTCTTCATATTCCAAAAAATTGTCCCTTATCAGACACGATGACACACACAATGTTATGGGATAAAAATGTTTTTTAAAACGTGGCCTGGCTAACCAAGTGTCCAAAAATCATGCCTTGACAGGGTCAGAATGCCCACCCATACAACAAGTATTGATTTTTAGAAGAGAAAGTGGTTTATTGTGAACGAGCCTAAAACATTTTTATATCCCTTTTTATTGGGAGCAGCAGCAGTGCAGTGTGGATGTTGAAAGGGTACGGATATGATGACATGTGGCCACAATTGTAGCAGCAGCAGAAGTAACATAACATGGAACATACAAGGCAGTAAGTCAGCTGCCTATGAGTAGTAGTATTAGTGGTGGTAGTAGTGGCAGATTCTTTGCTTTAATAGTGATGGCAGTAGATGATTAGCAGAAAGGAGCAGCAGCTAAGGCAGCGTCGGCAGTAGTATCCATATGGTACGTGTTGGCAGGAATGCAGCATTATGATGGAGGTAGCAGCAGCCTTACGAAAGATGATGGTCGACAGGACGCATCAGTGGCATGATGGAGGCAGTAGAAGCCATACAGAACATAATGTTCAGCAGGCTGCAGCAGTGGCATGATGGTGGCAGTAGCATGATGGAGGCAGACAGGCAGAAACAGTGGCAATATGGGGTACCGTCAGCAAGGTCAGATTTATTCATCAGCCTCAGCTGGAGGCGTGTGTAAATATTCCTGAATCCAGGCTTGGTTCATTTTGACAAGAGTGATGTTTTGGACACAGGTGGATGACAACTTGGTCCACTTGGGTGTCACCACACCGCCGAGATGACACAGGAAGCTGAGCAAGAAAGAAGAACGAGAGCATGACTGTTCCAGTCTGCCTGCCAGGAAAACCATGAGGTCAGGTAATGGAGACTGGCCAGGTTGTAGGTAGGCCTTAATCTGGGCATTGCGGCTGCAGCTGTCAGTTTGCTGACTGGCCTCAGCCTGGCACTGCATGTGAAAAAACTGCTCTATCATGTTGAGGAGACTGGAACGGCTTCTGCTCCTGCCACTGCGGCTTCTGGTGGTGGGAGGGGAGTGATTCCATGGAAGACAGAGAGGGGCCTCACTTTCAGACACACTGGCGGCATTGTGCCTGCTTGCTGAAAGTTGAGGCCTACCATTCTGCGGGAGAAAATGTTCCCATTTTGCTTTCAGCTAGGGTCTAAAAGCATGGTTATCCAGTATTCATCAGACTGCTTGATGTCAATGGTACACCTGTCACTGCATAGGCAAGTGAACATACAGGTCGCCATTCTGGCCAGCATGCCTGAGCAGCCAGTTCTTTGTGGCTCCATGCCCCACTGAGATGATTGGCTTTCCTGGCTGCTGCCATCATCATCATCATCACCCTCTTGCTCACCAACTCTGACTGTTCCTCCTCTTGCAGTGGAAGCAATTCCTTCATGGCAGATTCCCTTTGTTTGTCCCCAACAGCGACAGGGCGGACAGCAGGATGCGTTAGATGTTCTTCTTCCTCCGTCGTCCCTTGCTGCATGTGGGGGATGACATCGTTCATGTCGCAATTGTCCTTGCTGACAAACCTTGTGGCCTCTTCTAAGGGCTTCAGCAATTGACAAGTGTCTCGGATGAGCTGCCACTACTTAACCTCAAAGCAACACATTCTCCTTGCTGCTGAGACAGGCTGGTGAATGAAAAAAATTGTTCATGGCTTTCCAAAGCTCATACAGACACTCGAGCATGTGCAATGTTGAATTCCAGCAAAATGGCATGTCACATATTAAGCAGTGTAGTGGCAGGCCGTTCTGATGCTGCAAGTCCAGGAGTCCTACTTCACCACGTAAGAAAGGCCGAAATGCTTGGACAGGCTCCTGGACATTGCCAGCACCTTGTGTAAGCCAGTGCAGGACTAGGTTGATGATGTGAACCGGATAGCTGGTGCTGCTACCAACCCACATTCTGGCTCTTTTATATGGAACCCTACCGTAGCCCTGATATTTTTGGAACTCACAGACAATTTTGTGTACTACCCTGTGTATTGGTGTAGTAATCATTAGAGATGAGCGAGCACTAAAATGCTCGGGTGCTCGTTATTCGAGTCGAACTTTTCCCAATGCTCGGGTGCTTGTTTCGAGTAACGAACCCCATTGAAGTCAATGGGAGACTCAAGCATTTTTGCAGGGGACCAAGGCTCTGCCTAGGGAAGGCTGTCTGAAAACCTGGAAACATCAGAACATGATGGAAACACCACGGAAATGGACAGGAAACAGCAGGGGCAGCATGCATGGATGCCTCAGAGGCTGCCTAATCCCACCATTACCCCAAATTCTCAGGCAACAGCCTGGTGGTTACCCTCATGGCAATTGTGCTCACCCAGACAAAGAAAGGCGAGGCACAAGCCCATCACATGTTAGGGAAGCACTCAACTAGGTGCAATGAAGGTCCATCACCGCCTGCAGGTGACACCACTGCTCATGCTGGCACTGCTGTGCTATCCCCCGCCCCACGATGCAGGCATAAGCCTGACACATCATGGTGACAGCGTAGTGACACCAACAAGTGACCAAGTTAGATTGAGGTAGCAGTCAAATGTCTGTAGGCGAGCCTCCCAAAAATGTGTTTTGAAGTGTCCGAAGTTGACCCTCCTAAAAAATTGTTTAGGAGTGTCTGTAGTTGACCCTTCTGTAAAATATTTTTTTTGTATTCCCTGTTATTAGTTAATGTACAACCCATGGCTGGCATGGTGGGAATATATAGGTTTTGCATCACAGACGGTCCACTGCACCGTTACATTTTCTTCATCATTGCCAATTACTTTTTCACCAACTGTTGTCTGGCAATGATAAAGGGGAAGGTGAATCCACTGTGGAAGAAAAGTGTCATCCTCCTACAATTCTACACATGCTCTCAATTGAAAAGGGGATGTTCTTGCCGTGGCCTTCCTCATAGTGGCCGCTTCTGTGGACGACAGAGGTGGTGTACCTACTGACAGCCTGACCAAACACGATGGCAGACCGGGAGACACTCCCTCATGTAAAATTGTTTTGGAGTGTCTGCGGTTGACCCTCCTGTAAAATATTTTTTTTTGTTTTCCCTGTTATTAGTTAATGTACAAGCCATGGCTGGCATGGTGGGAATACATAGGTGTGGAACTGTATTTCCTCTTGCGCTCCAGCGTCTGCTGTAAAGACAGCTGAACGCTGCGCTGGGACACATTGGTGGACGCTGTGGAGGATCGTGGAGGCGAAGGTGTGGTTTTCCGGCGGGAGGCGCTCCTGCCAGGGTCTGGGTAGGGGGTTGACTAGCAGAGGCAGCGAGTGACGCAGGGGGTTGACTAGCAGAGGCAGCGAGTGACACAGGGGAAGGAGCAGTGGTGTGACCCGCAGGAGGTGGTGAACGGCCTAGGTTCCATTGAGTGGGGTGTTTAGCACTCATATGCCTGCGCATGCTGGTGGTGGTTAGGCTAGTAGTGGTGGCACCCCTGCTGATCCTGGTGTGGCACAGGTTGCACACCACAGTCCGTCGGTCATCCTCACTTTCTTTAAAGAACCTCCAGACTTGCGAACATCTAGGCCTCGCCACGGGAGCTTCACTACGTGAAACAGTTGCTGCTGATGCACCAGCTCTGGCCCTGCTTCTCCCTCTGGCCACACCACTGCCTCTTGCAACCTGTTCTGGTGCAGCACTCGCCTCCGCCTCAGAGGCACTGTCTTCACTCGGCTTATCAACCCAGCTTGGGTCAGTCACTTCATCATCCTCCGATTCCTCAGTCTGCTCCCCCCCTCGGACTTCCTGCCCTGACAACAACTTCACCACTGTCTGACAACCATGTCTCCTCATCGTCCGACACCTCTTTACAAACTTCTTCAACTAACTCAACATTGTCATCATCATAATCACCCACAGACTGCGACAGTTGGAAAACTTGGGCATCGGGAAAGAGGTCAGCAGCAACCTGAGAAGTGGTTTGTGACTCTGGGAAGGGTCCAGAAAACAGTTCCTCAGAGTATGCCGGATCGCATTCCAAATTTTCCTGGGAGGGGGCAGACTGGGGGGAAGGAGGTTGAGGTGGAGGAGCCAGAGGAGTGCTCCCTTGGGTAACATGGGTGGACTGCGTGGAAGACTGACTGGTGGACAAATTACTTGAAACATTGTCCGCAATCCACGACATCAGCTGTTCGCACTGTTGTGGTTTCAACAGTCCTCTACCACGTGTCCCTGTAAGTTGAGACATGAAGCTAGGGAGTGTAGCTCTGCGGCGTTCCCCTGCTCCCTCATCAGCAGGTAGTATCTCACCCTGCCCAGGACCACGGCCTCTGCCCCCTGCAGTAATTGAATGCCCACGCCCTCGTCCTCGACCCTTAGCCCTGGGGTTCAACATTTTCTGTATATAAGTGTATTATATAAAAAAAATAAAATAAATGGGCCTGCTGTACTGAAACCCACAAACTTGTTCAATCTGAACAAGTAAATATATAGGTGGATAAGTTAGATCAAAATTACGTATGTTATTACGTACCGTGCAGTATGGAGCAATTACACGGAAACTATTAGATTAGGCAGACTTGGTCTGCTTAGTTGCAACCCAGACAAATGTCGCACAGAGATTTTTCTAATCTAGCTGTATCAGTGAGAGCAAAAGACCTTTTTTAATTAAGTGACGTACAGAATGTGTCACCTGGACAGAAAATACGGATTGTGTTGAGTGGACAGCTGAACTGTGACACACAGAATGGTTCCACACAGCTGTGTGAAATGGATTTGTATCACTGAGATATAACAATAAAAAAAAAGGGTTATATATGGCGATAGCTGCACTACTAGTGCCAGCCAGCCAGCCCAGCCAGGAGACCAAAAAAAAATGTCTTGTAGCCCTTAGAAGGGCTGTTGGGTTCTTGTGAGATCACTCCTGCCTAACAAAGAACTAAATGCAGGCCCTAACACTCTCCCTGAAGCGCAGCAGCTCTATCCCTAACGACATCCAGACAGCATCTGAGCCGAGCACCGCGGGCAGTCACTAGTATATTCCAGGGTCACCTGATCAGGCCAGCCAACCCCTGCTATTGACATGTAAGGGCCCCACGTGATGCTGGGTGTACCGCAGAGTCTCCTGGCTTGTGATTGGCTGAGTTTATAGGCGCCAAAAATGCACAATGCGGAAGTTGCCATTTCCTCAAGCATGGCGAGATACTCGTCCGAGCAGTGAGTACTTACAAGTACCGTCATACTCTAACGAGCACCAAGCTCGGACGAGCATGCTCGCTCATCTCTAGTAATCATGTATATCCTAGCTTGAATATATTTAACAACCGTGTGGAGATAGAAATGAACCCCAAAAAAACTACTTTGATTGCAGACAGGTGGAGATAGAAATAAATGGAAGTGGATTGAGGAATGCTGCCCAATATCACGTCATCACTCACAGCTACCCTGTGTATTGGTGTAGTAATCACGTATACAGTGGTTCAAATAATTTCAACAACCCCAAAAAATTTGAACCGTGTGGAGACAGAAATAAATGGAAACGGATTTAGTCCTAAAATCATTTTGATAAATCTCCCCTCGTAGTGTTTATCACTTGTGTCGTAATGTTCAGGACATTTTATTAGCACAGTTTTCTTTGTGTCTTTCAGAACAGTACAAGATTCATGAAAGTGGACTGCTATGTCAAAAGTGTATAAAGAAGCTATAATAGATATAAAAGCTTAGACTGATACCAAGTTTTTTATTTATTAGAATGTACTTTGTCAGTTTCTTCCATTAAAAAAAAAATCTACTAATCCTTTAATTTTCTTTCATTGTCTTTTCAATCCATGGGATAAACACAGATACACGTACATATACACCAGGCTTCATTGGCTGTGCACAACCAAGACCCCAGGAAGTCACCCCTTGTATGATATACTTTTCTCCATCAAAACAGCTTAGAGGTCCTCCACTGTCACCCTGCAAGACAAAGCAGATATATATTTATTTATTTTTGTTAATTTAAATCAACATACTTGTGCTTTCTAAGCAATGTTTTATACCTGACAGCTGTCCACTCCACCGTGGATATTCCCAGCACACAGCTCCCGGTTTGTAACTCTACCATTCAGATATTCAGGACTGTTACATGCTTTGTTTTCAATCACGGGGAAACCAGCCTCTTTGAGAAGGCCTTCTTTACCAGTGCCTGGAAGCAGGACATATCAACTATTAGTATTTACATGCAGAGTATAATGTTTCTATTAGATATTCAGTATTAGATTTTTATTGATAATTCTTAGAAAATCTGATATACAAGAGAAAGCAGGATCTTAGAGCCATATGAATAATGTAGAAAGTAATTGCAGCAGAACTAAAGATTTAGTGATGCATTTTGCACAGAGGCACATGTGTTGTTGTGGAAAGCTGGAAATTTTTTTCCCCAGAAATATTTCAATACAGTAGACATCAAGGTTATAAGAAGGTGGATTAAAGGCCATCTGTCAGCAGATTTGTACCTATGAAATTGGCTGAGCTGTTGCATGTACACTTGGCAGCAGAAGGCATCTGTTTTGGTCCATGTTCATATGTGCCAGCATTGCTGAGAAAATGAAGTTTTAATATATGCAAATAAGCCCCTAGGAGCAACGGGGGCATTGCCATTACTCCTAGAGCCTCAGCATTCTCTACAACTGCCGTGACAAGGCCAGGCAGGCATGATCAAGTTTACACTGCCTGGCCCTGTCAATGAAAGTGCAGAGGGCACAGCAGTTGCATTGAGAGTTGCGCCTCTAGGTGTAACAGCAATGCCCCTGTTGCTCCTAGAGGCTCATTTGCATATATTAAGACCTCATTTTTCTTGCGGGCACATATGAACATGGGACAAACACAGATTTCTTCAGCTGCTAAGCACACTGCAATCAGCCAGTTTCATAGGTACAAATATGCTGACAGATGACCTTTAGAGGAATTAAAAAATAATAATGATAATAATAATATATGTTGGGCACTGTGAGATTTGTGACATGATGGCCAACAACTGTGAAAGATTCAATTTACTCTAATAGGACCCATCCATTGTTATACAGCAAGTGTAGACCCACTGTGTCCCTTGAATGGATCTGGCTTGGGACTACTCCAAAGGGCATTATCTATGGGCCCCCTTGTATTTACTCTTTAACACTTATACAAGGATCTGGGCTTTACTGTAGGGGGACAACCAGGCTGCCACCAATCGGAGTAGTCCCTGTTCAAGAGACTGCTGACTCACGGGGGAAGAGGGAGGTCAAGAGACACCAGTCCAGAAAACAGCGAGCTCAGGCAGAGTGTGTGCAATCCAGTAAACAGTCTGAGGTCAGGACAGGCACTTCAAGGTCATTACAGAGATCAAGCAGAAGTCATAATAGGCAGCAAAGGGTCAAAATCCTGAAAATAGGCAGGAGCTGGTACATCGGCAAATGAACATAAACACATTTTTTCAGGAACTAGCAAACTGGAACCTACTGCTCAGGCGTCATCCCACAGGATGAGGTGCCCTAACTTCTTGCCGGCCGCCCATTGACTATATATGTCTGGCAATTGACATGTACGGTAACTCTGCATGGACGTTTTAAAACATCTGTATACAGACTGTAGCTGCATGCTAATTGTGCAGCTCCATGAGCCGGGAGCTTATTGTCAGTGACTGTAGGGCTTCCAATAGAGAAGGCAGGGGTGTTTTCCCACTGCCTCTGCCCTCTTCATTGATCAATGCACAGTGCACATTAAGCAGTACCACTTCCTGCTCCGGTCCCAGTGGTCATGTGATTGCCAGGGCTCGGGATCAGCTAGGCAGTGAGATTGTAAAGTGCTATACAACCTCTCTGGGGGCTATATTACCCCTGTAACTGTTTTTGTGAAAAATTAACTTTTATTTTATGCAAATGAGCCTCTAGGAGTAATGGGAGTGTTGCCCCCACTCCCAGAGGCTCCATTCTCCCTTCTCTGGCCAAGCCCTCATTATATTTATTGACAGGGTCAAGCAGGATGAGGTGAACACTGCCTGGCCCTGCCAATCAACTTGACAAAGGCGTGGCTAGAGGAGGGCAAATGGAGCATCTAGGAGTAGGGGCAACACCCCCATTGCTCCTAGAGGGTAATTTGCATAAAATCAGCAAAAATAAATTTTGAAACTTCACCTCCAAATTCCTTTAATTCTTGTGGAACACCTTATGGAAGATGCCCCATATGAACATATTAACCCTTATGCAGTATATGTGAATATCATGGACTGAGATTGATGGAAGCATATGGATGAATTTCTGTGGGAACAAGCCAGTTTCCTCCAGGTGTCTCCTGTCATAAAACCTGAAATAGCCCTGGTGGTATATAGAACTGTTGTGGTAAACAGATGCTATCAGGAAACTGTTGAATGGACTGTTGTAATAAAACATCACACCCTGGTGATAACATGCAAGCCATCCTGTAGCTCTGTTGGTACTGGGACCATTTACAGCCCCTGCGTAAGGCAGATAAACAGCCCTGCGGAGCCAAACACAATGGATCAAAGACAGCTGTTATCACGCCTTGAGGGACAAATGCAGCTCAGTCCCAGAAGGTCAACAGAAGGACAAGGACTGAGTCAAAGAGTGAGAGCACCACCTGCAGGAAGATGACAGTCAGCTCACTGAAATGGAGGAGGTCACGATATCACATTACTACATACTGATTGGAGGAACTGTCATAAAGGAGGACGGACGTTACCGGAGTCGGGGGTGGAACTGTGGGTGTGTGTTGGTGTGGATGTGATTTCTTGCCAGATAAATATAGGGCCTTTTTCTATGGTAGAATAGATTGTAGGGATGTAGCTTTTAGGAATATAGATAATGTATATGTCTTTGTATTAATGCTTGTATGTTTCCCAGTATAGGATATTGAAGGAAGGTTTTGTAATTGACTATCTACTACTATTATCTATCTACTGTTATTTTGTACCTTTAATTTATTTTATTAAACCATCATTCCTTTTAAAGCCTTGACGCCTTATTGTCAGGAGAGTGTAGGCTAGAATAGGTAGCAGAAAAAGGATTCTACACACCTCAAGGGTTAACAAAGTTTGTTTAATCAGTTTTAAATAATTTGAGGGGTGTAGTTTCTAAAATGGGTGGTTTCTATTATGTAAGTCCCTCAAAATCACTTTATAACTGAATTGGTGCTTTAAAAAACGGTTTTGGAAATTTCCTTGAAAATTTGAAAAATTGCTTCTAAAATTCTAAGCCTTCTAATGTCCTAAAAAAATAAAATGGGGGGTAAATGGCCTGGTTTTGAGCTGGTTAAGTACTCGAGGGTGACCAACTATTGACTGGGGAAGATTAAGGTGAGAGTGTGCGCGCCCCCTATGGGCAGCTAGAGGCAGTGCCAGCAAGAAGCAGGCCATAGCCTGCTTTAAGAGCCAGGAAGCTACACCAGCAGCCAGGTGTGCCAGGAAGGAAGAATGGAATGAGAGGCAGAAGAGCAGAGCAGTGGCCATGCCCCCCAAAGAGACAGTGGAGAGGTGGTGGGCATGCACCGCCACTATGACAGTACCGTCCCTTAAATCCTCCCTTCTTTAGGTCAAAGAGCTGCAAAACTTTCTCAAAAGAGCCACAGCATAAATGTTTTCAGCAGGCTCTAAAGATCTTTCTTGTGGGTCAAAACCTTTCCTATCCATTAGAAAACGGGTTT
This sequence comes from Rhinella marina, assembly GCA_900303285.1. Lineage (NCBI taxonomy): Eukaryota > Metazoa > Chordata > Amphibia > Anura > Bufonidae > Rhinella > Rhinella marina. Next base: position 15,125 of record ONZH01007399.1, read on the forward strand.
TAACTTTTACTTTCTTCATATCCAGAAAATTTGTGACTGTATATTCATTCTCTGTGCCAATAGGAGTAGGAGCAAGAACCAAACATCTGGAGTAACAGTTGCACACAACAGGCTTGAGGATAAAAACGTGAAAAGAATTAGGGATACGCACAGATGGAGAAAGATGGTAACTTGTAATTGAAGCATTAGTGTCTTACCAGATCTTAAAGTAATTAATGACAGTAGATTCAGCAGCGAAAACTCCAGGTATCGGAAGAGAAACCCATAAACGTCGACCATACACAACAAAGAAAGGAGATTTGTCAGTCGAATCATTATGAAGGTTATAGTAAGAGAATTCTGCTCAGGGAAACAATGCAAGCCAGTTGTCATGACATGTAGAAACAAAGTGTTGCAAATATCGTAGTTAATTTGAAATTGATAACGTGTTCCACCTGCCCATTCGACAGCCTGCCCATTGGTAAACCGAAAAGTCCAATTTAATATACAGCTGCTTACTAATTGCTCAAAGTGCATGGGCAAACCGTGTAACCAAACCGTATGTTTTAGGAACAAGTTGGCTAGTTGACTGGCAGAAGGAAAGCTGGACAGAGGTATGGAGTGGGCCATCTTAGAAAATTGGTCAGCCACTACCATGATTACAGTGCACCTCAAGGAAAGTGGTAAATAGGTGATAAAGTCCATGGCAATGTGTTGCCATGGGGCATTGGGCACTGGCTAAATAAGAAAGAGACGTGCAGGTCTTTAAATATCTTGAGCAGGTGTCAGGTGGTACAGAAGACTACATGTTCACAAATGTCTTTAGAGATTGTACGCTACTAGTCATGTTGAAAGATCAGGCTAGCTGTTTTGTGAAGACCTGGGTGTCCAGAGACCCTAGAGTGACATCCTCAAGCCGGAACCTCTTGGTCACAGGAACATATGTCTTGCCAGGTGGGATGTCCCTATGCAGAAGTACAGAGACAAAGATGATGCGGGCAGGAACAATAATATCTTGGAGCTCCTTCACCTGGTCGGTAGGGTCAACAAATTAGAGATGTACAAGTCTGCCTTGGTGTTCTTGTTGGCCAGATCGAAATGCAGAATTAATTTAAACTGTGTTAAGAACAGCAACCAGCAAACTTGACTAGAGTTAAAGGGGTATTCCCATCTCACAAAAGTAGTTTGTATAGTTAGATATAGCCATACAAATATTATTACCAATAGAATGTATTTATATAAAATGTGCCGTTTAGAAGATTTGCCTATTTGTATTTCCATTGTCCCACACACATCAGTCAGGCTGTTGCCCCTAGTTACGGCCACCGTGGCCATGTAGTAGTGGTGGCCGGCTTGCTCCTGTTCAAACCCGCTCTGAGGTAACTGCTGTATTGTGAACATACGTTGCATGAGCGCAGACACATCTTAGAGTTGTAGTATTTTTGTCTTTGATTCCAAATTGCAAAGAAACGGATCCTGTTCCAAGATCAATTCATCTCTATGGAGCAGGATCCGTTTATAAAGTCTGTGTTTTGGACAGATCCTGACCATTGTGTTTTGGACTGGTAGCGTCCAAAACGCAGATGTGAAAGTACCCTAAGATGTGTCTCCGCATGCTCATGTAATGTGTGTTCACAATACAGCAGTTACCTCAGAGCGGGTTTGAACAGGAGCAAGCCGACCACCACTACTACATGGCCGCGGTGGTCGTAACCAGGGGCAAAGGCCTGACTGATGTGTGTGGGACAATGCCTATACAAATAGGAAAATCTTCTAAACGGTACATTTTATATAAATACATTCTATTAGTAATAATATTGGTATGGCTATATCCAACTATACAAACTACATTTGTGAGATGGGAATACCCCTTTAAGTCGCTGGGTAGACTGAACTTATTTCTTGTGGTCTGTGTAGAAGATGACAGGATGACAGGTGCTCTCCAGCAGATGATGCTACTCCTCTAAGGACAACTTGATAGCAGTTCTCTGTCGCCAATAGAATAGTTCCACTCTGTTGAAGGGAAGGCTGCAGGTGAGCATCTTGCTGGAGGTTCCAATATGAGTAAGGATGGGTCCAGCTCCCATGAAGGATGTGTCCACCTCCAGAAAGAACTGTTTCGTGACATCAGAATGGTGCAATATCGTTGCAGACGAGAAGGTCTGTTTAAAGAACCAGAAGGAGTTTTCCGCACCATCTGTCGCCTCCGTGGCATTCACCCCTTCCTGAGCCAGTGTAGAAATTGGAGCAGCAAGGGTGGAAAAGTGTGAAATATACTTCTAACAATTGGCAAAGCTAAAAAAGGAAGGACATAGATTGAAATCCAGGAAGGCCAGTTTAGTAAAATGGATATCCAACCAACCCTAAGCACTGGAGTTTCCCAAACTGAGGGGCACTTCTTCATGGCCTCCACAGAACAAACATAAATTACTGCTCTAACAAAGTCAACACTTCTCCAAAGACAATCTGATTTTGTCTAACTGCATAGGTTCCTAAGGTGGGGGGGGGGCGATAAAGTTACCAAGGGTCTCTGAAATTGCCAGTCTCAGAATTCTCCTCTCACTGACAGATTTCTTGAGGCACTTGCTAAAGCGGAGGTGTCATGCTACGGTGTGGGAGGGAACACCACACTGAGCATACACCGAAACACTACAGTGAGATGAAGACCAGATCAGCAGGTAAGAAGCCAGTGGCAAGGAATACCACTGAACTAAGTGCACCGGAAATACCAGGAGCCAAATCCAGAGGGCAGAAACCCAGTGAACCCCGTTCTTCACAGAGCCCCAGATGGTAGGGATGCACTTATCCAGAACTCACTGGCTACACCTCCAGGATGGTCCAGGTGCACCTGGCAACTTACCTGCTGATACTGCTGGAAGAAGCACCAGCAGCCCACACACCAAAGACTGGAACCCAGGCACATGTACTGGAACCTGAACACCTAACAGGACTCAGTACACACAACACACCCAGGAACCAGCTCACCTGCAACAACTCACAGTTTTGCTGTTTCCCCTCCGGGGAACCCTGGAGCCCTCTCACCGAAGGCACATACATACAGGGAATGTCTGGACTCCATGTCAGAAGACACATGGCAGTCACAGAACAAACACCCACCTGGAACATAAACCACACACCACATAACCGGGATAAGGGAAGGGGATGAGAAGACCTTGGGAAGACCTCGATGACATATTCAGTGGCCACAAGGACTGGGCAGATGGAATCCCAGGAAAGGTGTATAGCTCCAGCACCAACGGAGGCTGGAGCACAACTAACGCACCAGGCTAACAACAACAGAATAAAAGCACCTTGTGACCACACCCAGGTCAATATGTTAACCCCATTAGAACCAGACAGGGAAGGAGGGAGGTATACAATAAGAAGGGAACATACCAGCAACCAAAACTACACGTTGCCCCTGGCAACTAACAACCACGGAATACTACTGCAGCCAGAATGCCAGGACACAAACATGATCAACCAGAAACATGTGTCACGATAACCACACGGTACGTGACAGGAGGTCTATGTGGGTGGCTAGGGTAATTAGGTCGTTCAGCATGGAGGGTACCTGATGACTTACAAAATCATAAATGCCTTCAGACAAACCCTCCCAGAAAGCAGGCACCAGGACCTCGTTATTCCACACTATTTCCGAGGCAAAAGTACATAATTGTATGGCATATAGCCCTATAGTGAGGTTGCCTTGGAAGTGCAGAAGAGATTAGGCTGCAGAAGCAATACGGCCAGGATCTTCAAAGACTTTGCTGAAGGTAGCCAGAAATTCCAGAAGATTATTATACAGAGGATTACTCTATTCAGAGAGTTGTAACTCAGGCTAGTGCTTCTACAGACAGGAGGGCTATCTTAGATTGGTCTGTGGGAAAGTGCTTGTAATTTGAAGTGAGTTGTACACCGATTTAGGAACAAACAGCATGACCTGGTATCCATTCATAGAATGGAAGTAGAAGAAGCTGCAAACCAGGTTCCAAGTTGACTGAGATGGTTTTCAGGTACTACAGGAGCTGCTCCTGGCGATCACGCTGACTAGTCAGCTCCTTTGCCCTTTAACACTATATCATGTACATGTACAGTATCCCTGGGAGACGGTACTCACAGTGGCAGCTTTCACTCCGGTGCTCCCTGGGCCATGCAGTGGGTGCACACTGTCTTACCTTGGGGCAAAGTGATAGTGAGGTTTTGGGCAGAGTCCCCAAATTTTGCAATGCAAAGAAGATGTTGGTGTAGAAAATGATACGGCTTGTATTCTTACAACAAAGAAGTGATACTTTACTGAGCAACTCGGCAGATTAAACATCCATACACTTTCAAGGGTCAGTACAGTCTTTACACCAGGCAAATTCAAGTTCCCAAAGTTGTATATAGGATACAGTAGGCCAAATAAAGTCCTCTGTGAGCCTCTGTCTATATAACCTGCACAATCTTCTCGAATCCAGGCAAGCTTACTCTCTATTCCTCTCAATAACTCTGGAACACTCCACAAACGCGGCACTACAATGCCCAGCTCTACTTTAGCTTATTCAATAAGGATATAATAGATGGCCAGTCTGTCTTTTAAGCATGGCAGGGTGCCCGAGACTTCCCTTCCTGACCCCAATACTGTGAAACAAAGACACATATGTTTTACCTTTCTCTGGCTTGTATTTCACTGCACTTTCCCTTGTAAAAGGCTGTTGTAACTTCTGTTAAGATCAGCTTTATTTTCTGCAGAGGCTGGTTCACTTTAATACAGTAGATGCTCTTATCTCCCAGGGAAGGCATTCATTGGTCAATACTGCTGTAGTTCTCTCACACAGCTAACTCTCTGGCTTTCAGCGGTACACTGACTTAGCAGCCTCTATAGCAAGTAGGGTGGAGCCAGCCACACCTGGTTACTGTAGGGGCTGGCTGGATGATTAACCCCTAACTGTCCATATACACCCTCTGAGAACTCACAGTGAATAAAGTACAGTACACATACCCCAGTGAGCTTACAGGACACTTCACATGTATGTCATAAGCGTTAAGGAGTTGCATTGGGCAGACTAATGCTCTGAGCTCACTCTATACATGGCAGGTGCCAGACAGCTGACTTCCAACAGCATTGATTGAGATCAGTGATGACCCTGAACCCAGTCATTTAACCTCTCAGATGCCGCTTTAAATAGCAACTGCAGATGGAGGAGGCTTGTGGGACTCTGATTTGGTTGTTTTAACAGCCTGGGGCATTGTGAAAGTTCCCAGACCTGTCATAGGAAATTCCCTGTGAAGCTGTGTCAGAAGATTGCATGTATAAGACACCTAAGGGGACTAAAATTACAATAAATAAAACATTTATTAAAAATGTAAAAATTAAAAAATGTATATTAAAAATTCAAATCTCTCTTTGCCAATTTTCTACATGAAAATAAATTAACAAAAAAATATAAACATAACTGTCACTGCCACATCCAAAAACGTATGAAATATTAAAATATCAAAATATTTTTCCTGCACAATAAAGGCCATAAAGGAAAAAAATTAAAACCCATGAGTCACCATTTTGGTCACCTTGTCCTCCCGAAAAGGTTGAATAAAAAGTGATCAAAATGTCGTACGTACCCCAAATTGGTACCAATAAAAACTAGTTTGCCCCAGAAAAAAAACAAGCACTCACAAAGCTCTGTAGACGAAAAAATGTAAAAAAAAAAAAGTTACTGTTGTCAGAAAATGCTAATTTTCACTGTAATCATCCTGACTTGCAGAATAACTGTGCCATGTCACTTTTATCATGTAATTCACACCGTACTAACAAAAAAAACAAAAATAGGAGGTTGACAAGAAAGAACAAAAATGTAAACTGTTTTGGGTGAGCCAGCGGGATCCATGGACTGAGCAAAGTCTTACATAATGGATGTGGACCCACGGTGTCATTTGAACAGATTTGGCTCGGGGCTACTCCGAAGGTTATTATCTATGTGGAACCCTGGTATACCGAGCAGCATGGTGGTGAGCAAAGGGCGCCACTATAACATTTGTCATGGGGTCTGTCATTTTACTTGACAAAATATAGCACGCTGTGCTATTTTGTCTGGCATTTTTTGGAGCTATGGAGCTTCTGGTGCAGATCTGATGTAGTCTTAAGTCTTATAAACCTTTACCTGTGGCAATGAAGTATGTAATAAAAGCAGCAAATTTGACAAGTACATTACTATCCTAAATAACTGTAGTATATTTACCTTGAGTTTCACCCCATCCTGTTACATAACAATCAGATTTATCTGGAACCACATAATTATGAGGTGGTAAGCAGGCTGGGAGAACCTCATCCGTTATTAAAGCTGGGCTGCAAAAGAAATGGTAGTGAGATTTATTTTTTCTATAACTCTTAGAACTAAGCATGTCTAGTCTGAAATTTCTTTTTTTGTGTGTGTGTTAAAGAGATTTTTCAGAAATTCAATATTAATCACACAAACATATGTATGTGTGTGTGTGTGTGTTTGTTTATCTGTGTGTACAGTATGTATATGTGTGTGTATATATATATATATATATATATATACATATATATATATATATATGTGTGTGTGTGTTTGGGGGAAAGGGGGGGGGCTGTAGAAAATTTGCTGTGGGGCCCAGTCAGTTGTAGCTACTCCCCTGATGTCATCTCATTAATCCACAGGAGATCAAGTACAATTAAAAAAATATTTAATACACAAACATAGCAAATGCTTGGTCTTTTTGTTTATCTGTGTGTATATATATGTGTGTGTGTATATATATATATATATATATATATATATATATATATATATATTTGTATATATATATATATATATATATATATATATATATATATATGTGTTTGGGGGAAGGGGGGGGCTGTAGAAAATTTGTTTCTGTTTATACCATTTGTGAGGAATCTAAATATAATGGAAAACTGGATGGTATTGATTTCGTGTTTCGTGCTTTATTGTAATTTATAGGGTGTTGGAGAGCCCTGTATGCACTGGTTCTTTCAACTGTGGCATCTATGGTATGATTTTAGGCACAGAGTTTTTGTTTATGGCATGCTGTTATGCATAAAATTATTTAGAGGGGATTTATGAAGCCCTGCACAGCAGAATTCTTGCTGTAATAAATGACAAAATAAGGCTTTACAACTTTTAGGGTTTATCATTTTGCAGCATTTTTACACCACTCACTCCAGTTTTGGAAAGTGGGCATGGTTTCCATATCTAGATTGATTAACTGAGACTTTTTAAAAAGTTGTATACATGTTCTCAATCTTAATCCACTAAAGAGGTGGCATAGAAATTGGAGTAGCATTTCAAGGCAGAAGTGTTAGACTTGAAGTACCAAATTTACAAGAGATTGTGAGTAGGGTTCAGCAAACTTGTATTTTCAAGTTTGGCGTACAAGGTTTGGGTTATCTATGAAATCCATTATGGATTCCACTACCACGGACCATAAATTATGGTCCATGGTAGCAGAAGCCATAACGGAATTCTTAGATAACTTAAACCTTGTATGCCGAACTTGAAAACACAAGTTTGCTCATCCCTAATTGTGAGACATTTGATAAATTTGTAGCAAAACTATGGCAATGTAGAGTCCTGCAAAATTTCCCTCATGATAAATCTCCTGGCATAGTGTTCACATAGAAAAATAGGGGATTTCTGTCAGCACATCCCAGTGCACAGGTGCACGTTGCTATGGCTAAATGCACAAGGAAAGGAAAATACATACACTGCAACGGCACACTGCCAACCAGATAAAGCACAAAATGCCATAGAGATATGAGGTATTCTGGAGCTAATGCTATGCTTGTTTAGTAAATTAGAGATTCTTGGCAAATATATTTTGTACAAAATTATAAAATTATGGCAATGTAGACTCCTGCAAAATTTCCCTCATGATAAATCTCCTGGCATAGTGTTCACATAGCTTTATTATATTCCCTACACTTACACACATCATTATTTATCATAGTATTACCATGTACCATGTTGTATGAATGCCAGTTACCTCTTCAGTTTCAGTAAAGCGATGTCTGCTTTATTTGGTTCCAAAAATAACTTTTCAACATCTCTAATTTGCTTGGAAGGCTCATTGCCCTTTTCCTTGTGAATTCCAAGTTGTACCTTATAGGATGATGGTCTGTTAGACCTGTATACAAAATTGTGAGAGATATAATTGTAAATAGACACTGCTGCAAAAAATCCAGTTGTAAAGTTTGAGCATAATAACCTTATAGTAAGACTGAATAACAAAGCAAACTTCAACCCACAGGACATTTACAATAATGAAAAAGAATGTGACTAGAGATGAGCGGATCTATTCGCCACTTCGTAGATTCGTATCAAATCTTCCATTTTTTCTACTCCGAAGCGAATCCAGATTTTGTAAGATTCGCTTCATATTATTCGTAAATGTTCTTTAAATTTTGAACGCTGTGAGGGATGAGAATCCATTTTGTATACACTATGTCCTCCATCTTGTGCATATGTGGAAAATTACTGAGCCAGGTGTGAGGATGTGGGGAGTTTTCTGTGTATAAGATAGTTGCAAGGCTGAAATAAGCAGCTCACTCGCTTTCTTGCTCCCCCTCATTTTTTCATCCCCCTTATCAGAGTTTGATGTCCAGGAGAGTTATGTTTTGGTTTCTCTGTTTCAGGATGTACTATTGAAGAATGTCAGCTCTGAGATAAGAAACTTTTTAATTAGTAGAACCTTGTTAGTATAGTGCGGAAGTATTACCTTTTATGAATAACCAATCAAATCATTAATTTTGATTTCCACCCCCCTTGGTGGTAGGCCAGATTTGTCTATGATTATCTGTAGTGTTATAAGATGTATACTGTGAAAAATAAACCAGAAAGAGAATTTGATTCATCCAAGGTGCATGTGTCAATTTTCTCAATGAGATCTCATCAACATTAAATTGGGACCCCAACAATTATAGAGGTAGGGGGTTTGCCCCAACAAAACTTGGCGACCAACGTGGGGCTCCCGACAACTTGGATAATCCGGACCGGGACGGACAGATATAAAAGACAGCGCTGCAATATATCTGTGCCTCCCTGACCGATTGTCTGACTCGAGGGATTGTTGAAGGAACGTACGTATAAAGTCCTTTTACAGTCAAGTCCATATTGATAAAGAACCTTGAAAGTTGAAAATACCTATGATTGTTGGGTTTAGTTTCTGATCAGGAGTAACTTTGATTGGGATGCTTTTGGTCTGGTTTTAGGAGTCACGGTATACGTCTTGTTTGTTCTTTACTGGGTTTGGAAAATTGCAGAACATTATAGAAAGGGAAATCTCAGGAGCAAAGTACGCCATGCGATTATAGCAGGGAAGCTTTGTTCAGACTGAGGATAATAAATCTCAGGAGCAAAGTACGCTATGCGATTATAGCGGGGAAGCTTTGTTCGGACTGAGGATGATAAATCTCAGAAACAAGCACACTCGATGAAGTGGGGAAGATGTTTGAACTGAGGAGAAATAGACATCTGAATTTTGTTACTTTCTATAGTTGTTCTGGTACAGTTGTAGAGCAATGGGCAATAATTTCAGTATACCGGAAGGTTATAAGACAGCCAAAACATTGATGAAGGAAAGAGGAGGTAAAGAGGGTTTGAAGAATGTGGACAGGGTGCTGGAGAAAGCAGGGATGAAGTACGGGAATCTTAACCCTAGGAGTACTAGTACGGTGGCACCATGATTTATGGAGGAAGCCCGAGGAAGCTAGTCTGGGAAAGATTCAGGAGGACTCATTGTGGTTGGATAAAGGATCATGGATGTGAAGACGTGGTTGATACATGGTTAAAGGTAGCTCGTGAGGTAGAAACTGAGGGGTGGATAGGGGAAGTTGTGCAAAGCAGATTGTTGTATACTCAGAAACAGCAATGTGAGAAGTCTGGAGAAATGCCACCTCCATACCCCCTGGCCAATGCAGTCACCAGAGAGCCCAGGAGTGGACCAGAGGGATGGACGTGTAATGTCTGTGGAAACCAGAACCCAGACTGGACTGACACTTGTAAGGTTTGTGGGGCACATCGACCCCATAAACCGGCAGGCATTTATCCTGTATTGACTAAGACTAGAATCCTATCTGCTCAGACACCCAAACCAGACACCATGGACCCGTCCGCCCCTATGGCTCCCAAAGCTCCAAGACCGTTAGGACAGTGTGGTTACGTTACTCTGACAGAATATCATCCTTGGAGTCCTAAAGACCAATTAGGACTGCTGACTAGACTCCCAGACCCCCTGATGAGACCAATGCCCACTGCCAGGATGTTACAGCAGATTCAGGTGACATACAGAGCCACTTGGGCTGACCTGAAGGACTTAATGTTGCTGAAACTAGGGGAATCACAGTATCAGGTTGTCGACCCTTTCCTGACTGAAAATAGGAGGAGGGCTTTTGACAATTTGTCTCTAGCGGACTGGGAGAAGACTTTACCATCAGGAACAGAGTTTGTCCATGTTTTCAAGGAATGGGCGAAAGGGAAAAGAGGATGAGAGTTCCAGAAATCTAAAAGACATAGTTCAGGGACTTCAAGAGACAGTAGAGATGTATGCAGCTGGACTGCGGACCATTTGGACTGACATGGCTTGGGATCAGACTGGACCAATGGGTGAAAAATTGTTGACATCAGCATTTATGGAAGGCTTGAGACCTGCTCTGCAAGCCAAGCTAAAAGCTTGTAAACCTGAGTGGCGAGTCACTCCACTGCCACAACTGATTGCTGCTGCAAAAGGTTTAGAACTGGACATGAAAAAGAATTCAGGGGCTTCAGTCAAATATGTCAATCAGGGCCAAGGACAGCAACAAACATCCCATAGAGATCTCAGATGTTATAACTGTGGGAAACCTGGCCACATAAAACGAGATTGCCGCGCTCGGCGCCGGCAACTGGAGACACCTGAAGTCACTGATAATGGAGATCAACAGACCTCCACTGCCATTTCCACCCCCTGCTAGGAAATAGGCAACCCTGTGCCGGTACTGCTTGCAAAAACTGAAGAAAAGGGCCCTCAACTTCATGTACCCGTATCCATAGGCAACAGAAAGGCAGTACCATTCCTGGTTGACACGGGGGCAGCCAAAACAGTAGTAGACCAGAGTTTCTTGTGGCCACATCAGTTAACCCCTTGGCTTGTACCGGCTATGGGATTTACAGGGGAAACAGTTTTTGTCCGTGAATCTGAGCCATTAACACTAAAGATAAAAGACAGTGCGGTTGTTACCCAATTGTTAGTTAAAGAAAACCTGCCAGAACCTGGAACTGATGTTTTACAAGCACTGGGAGCCCACATACACTTTGATCCCGATGGCACGACCCATGTAGATTTTGGGGCCCCAGAAGAAGTATTGTGTCCCCTAATAGCAACACTGGCCCTGTCTGAGACTGAGCTGTCAGAATTAACCCTTGTAGACCAGGCTGTTCTTGAGGTGGTACCGGAGGATTTGTGGGCAAAATCTAACACAGACATTGGAAGACTCCCTGTGTCTCCGGCTATAGTGCATCTTAAGCCAGGATGTCAGCCCCCTCAAGTGAAGCAGTACCCCCTCAGTCATGCCCAGGAGATAGCAGTGGCCAGTCAAATTAATGATTTCCTTCAAGCCGGTGTATTGGTAAAAACAGTATCTCCGGCTAATACTCGCTGTTCCCAATAAAGAAGAAACCAGTTAAGGGACAGCCTGTCAGTTACAGGATGGTTCATGATCTTAGAGAAGTTAACAAAGTGACAGTTTTACAAACTCCAATAGTGCCAAACCAACATACCTTACTGTCCCAAGTTCCATCCACTGCTACATGTTTCACAGTGATAGATCTAGTAAATGCCTTCTTCAGTGTCCCGCTGCATCCTAACTGTCAGTATCTGTTTGCCTTTTCATTTAGGGGTAACCAGTATACCTGGACTGTCCTGCCGCAGGGAGCTCAGAACTCCCTGACCATGTATACACAAGCTGTGCAATCCATCCTTATAGGCTGCGCACCACCCAGTTCAGTGGTCCTGGTACAATACGTGGATGATTTGCTTCTGTGTGTTGAAGACAATGAGACTTGCTGTGAAGCAACTATATCACTTTTAATTTTCCTCCATCAGAATGGGTATAAGGCCTCAAAGCAGAAGCTGCAGTTTTGTAAAAACAAGGTTGTATTTTTAGGACACTGTCTCTCTCACGGAGCCCATCACTTAACCCCAGAGAGGAAGGAGGCAGTGGAGAAAATACAAGTGCACAAAGGAGCACAAAACCTTCGGGTGTTTTTGGGGCTGGTGTCATACTGTCGCCCCTGGATCAGACATGCCTCCATGTTAATGCAGCCTCTATATGATTGTCTGTCATCTGACCCATTTCACCCGACAGAAGAGGTTAGACTACCCGGTGATTGTATAAACACCTCATGACATTCAGGGCATCCTGACTCAAGTCCAACCCAAGCATATTTCTATGGCCAGGCAACTTAGACTCCAGTGTGCACTTCTCATGCCTAACATTTCTTTCAAAAGGTGTGCTACTCTGAATCCTGCTACTCTGTTACCAATCACAGATGCAGAAATGGGGGAAGGGGGCAGAGAAGGTACAGGCAGCCTCCTAAATGACATTATAGAACATGATCCCCATGACTGTGTTCAATTGATGCAACAAGAAACGTCAGGATTTAGTCATGTACATGAAAACCCCTTGATAACCCTGATTTTGAGTATTTTGTAGATGGAAGCAGGTTCATGGTAGAGGACGGCCGGTTCCACACTGGATATGCAGTGGTCACACAGCATGAGGTAGGGATAGCTGAACCACTGCCACCTCACATGTCGGCACAAGAGGCGGAGCTGAAGGCACTCACTGAGGCGTGTAAATTGGCCAAGGGGAAGAAGGTGAACATCTACACAGACTCAAGGTATGCTTTTGGTATTGCACATGACTACGGACCCATATGGCGGGCTAGAGACTTTCTAACATCAGCAGGCCAGCCAATTAAAAATAAAGACTCTGTACTAGAACTTATGGACTCTCTGATTGTAACGTTTTGGTGGCTATTGGTATAGTATTAACTTATGGACTCTCTGTTGTTACCAGAGGAGGTTGCTATTATTAAGGTAAAGGCTCATACAAGATGTACCACGGTGGAAGCAAAAGGCAATGATCGAGCAGACAAGGCGGCCAAACAAGCTGCACTCCAGCCATTAAATGCTGACGCCACCCCGGTGAGAGCCTGAGGACATTTCAGTAAGTACACTTCAGAGAATGCTCGAACAAGCCCCTCCTGAGGAAAAAGAACAAGGGGACAAACATGGAATTTGGAGAAACAAGGACAACATTTGTCTACCACGCAGCTATGGCTCAGGAGGCCCACAGGCCCACTCATTTATCAAAAGGTGCCATGGTAAGTGTGGTTAATGCAGGGTGGATTGCTCCAGGATTTTCTACAGTAGTCGCTCGGTTTGTACAAGGATGTATGGTCTGTGCATTGAACAATCCCGGTCAAGTGGTGAAGACTCCAAGCAAGCACACCCCCAGGCCACTTTACCCATTCCAGAGACTGCAGATAGACTATATACAACTTCCTAAGGTAGGAGTATATGAGTCTGTGCTTGTGTGTGTTGATCTATTTTAAGGGTGGCCGGAAGCCTTCCCAGTAGCAAAGGCAAATGCAAAGAACACAGCAAAGAAACTGGTCAATGAACTGGTGTGCAGGTATGGTGTCCCTGAAGTTATTGAATCAGACAGGGGTTCCCACTTCACAGGAGAAGTAATGAGGGAAGTGATGCAAGCTTTAGGGGTCACCCAAGCTTTCCATATAGCATACCATGAATGGCACGCTCAAATTGAAAATCCAGAAAGCAATGCAGGAAACTCAGCGGCCCTGGCCAGAGTGTTTGCCCTTAGCCTTATACTCAGTCAGGACCACCCCAAACAAAAAGACAGGATTATCTCCATTTGAGGTTCTGTTCGGAAGTGCCCCCAGATTAGGGTTGTATTTTCCACAACAGTTGCAAATGGACAATGATAGCCTAACAAGCTACGTGCGGGCTCTCACAAAGAGGTTTGAGAACATCCATAAACAAGTGTTTGCTTCCCTTCCAGATTCAGTAGAAGGAACACACAGTCTGAAACCAGGAGACTGGGTAGTGATAAACAGACATGTGAGGAAAGGCCTGGATCCCAGATTTGATGGTCCTTTCCAAGTCCTGTTGACTACTCATACAGCAGTAAAGGTCTAAGGAAAGTCTAACTGGATACACGCTTCTCACTGCAAGAAAGTTCCGACTCCCAAGAATGAGGTTCCTCCTGCTGATGGCCGCCTTAATCCTGGAAACAACGGCCCTGTACCAACAACTGAAGGATGATTGGGACAATGCACTTATCTGACATCACCAGGTGCTGTTTAGAGGAGTCAATGACACTGAGAAAAATTAAGGACTGTTGGATCTGTACTCACAGTCCTGTGAGATCAAGAACTGTGCCTTATTTGGCAATCCCTCTGACTTTTAAAGAACTTATTCATGATGAGGAGACACTTTCTCATTTCTAAATCCCACTAACCGGTTCAAATCGGTCGATGGGTGGTTGGTGTGAATTTTACAAACAATAATGCAAGTAGTGTTGATTATAATAGTGGTATAGGCTGTGATTAAGCTTATGTTTATGTGCGCCAACAGGTTCTGTACCAAAAGGAGAAACTACCAGGATTATTGAGAAGTCTTGGGAACTGCATCGATACCTGGGAGGGAATCTGGCCTTCAGCTGGTGGTTGGGCCTATCCCAACTGAAGTACCTCTGGGTTAGGATGTCAGTTCCAAGATATATCAAAATGGGGGAATTGTGAGGGATGAGAATCCATTTTGTATACACTATGTCCTCCATTTTGTGCATATGTGGAAAATTACTGAGCCAGGTGTGAGGATGTGGGGAGTTTTCTGTGTATAAGACAGTTGCAAGGCCAAAATAAGCAGCTCACTCGCTTTCTTGCTCCCCCTCATTTTCTCATCCCCCTTATTAGAGTTTGATGTCCAGGAGAATTATGTTTTGGTTTCTCAGTTTCAGGATGTACTATTGAAGAATGTCAGCTCTGAGATAAGAAACTTTTTAATTAGTAGAACCTTGTTAGTATAGTGAGGAAGTATTACCTTTTATGAATAACCTATCAAATCATTAGTTTTGATTTCCACCCCCCTTGGTGGTGGGCCAGATTTGTCTATGATTATCTGTAGTGTTATAAGATGTATACTGTGAAAAATAAACCAGAGAGAGAATTTGATTTATCCAAGGTGCACGTGTCAATTTTCTCAATGAGATCTCATCAACATTAAATTGGGACCCCAACAATTATAGAGGTAGGGGGTTTGCCCCAACAACGCTAACGCTACATACGCTACGTACGCTACGTGCGCTACGTACGCATTCTTCTTGCCCCCACCCCCGGTCCCCCGAAGCGGGAAAATGATGATATGCCCCCTCAAGAGCTGGAAAGTGAAGATACGGCCCCCTTAGAAGCAGGAAAAACCAACCCAGCCCACCGGGAACTTTCTGTTTGCAAGTATAGGGAGTGAAGACTCCTCCCTCATTACTCCGCCCTCCTCTTCAGTTCAAGCCAGCGCTGTACAAGATCCAGAGTCAGATCACAGCAAACAGCATGGCGAAAGAATCGCGACTCAAGTGGGGAGAGATGTTCTTTGGGAACGAGTACCCCGAACCACCACCCGCTCCAGAGATCAGTGCGGAACTGTGCAAGAGAGTCTCACCGGCTCCTGACTCCATATTCGCCTTGCCGGCTGGTGTGGCTGCTGCAGCTGGTGTGGCGGAGGCGGCTGGAGTGTCCACTTCGCCGCCCAGGAGGAGACAACCCCTTCCATTTGGCAAAATCCGATTGTGCCAGCATCGGTGATGGCCCACGCCCAGACCCTATGGGACTACAAGAATGCAGTGGAGGACTGGGTCATCCAAGTACTGGACCATCCAAGGCCGGGAGACCCTACACTGGAGCGGCGAAAGGGAACCGTCGTGTGGTTTTTGGTGGAGCGAGGCTCTGGCTTCCTGGCAGATGACGAAGACGGCAAGGAGTACTTTGTGGGCCGCAGGTCAGTGAAATAACAGTACCTGCCCCAACCCCATCACAGCCTGTACGTGGGGGATCAGGTGGAGTACACCCCCATGGCATCCCTGAAAGGCCCCTTTGTTATCGGGGTAACGTTATTATCAAAGCCCCTGGTACCTGCATCACCACCTGAGGTTTGGCCGGTCACCAGATGGCACCCTCCGCTTCAGGGAGAAGCCACAGCCGGAGCCTCTGATCCCTGGACTGCCACCACCACCATCAAAGTCCTTTCAGCTGGGTCAGCTGATGACTTTGTTATTTACCTTCCAGTCTACGGTGATCCACCTGTACTAACTACCCTGGAAGCCAGCAGCAGCCAGGGGAGCTGGGGCTTCTTCCCTGTGTGCAACCTTGCCTCAACCGCTGCAGCCAGAAGTCCTTACCCCTGCTGTCCCGGAAGGAGAATCCGGAAAAATAAAGGCGCAAGTGGCTGCAGCGCTCACCAGCGTGACCACCACCCGGACCCGATCAAATCTGACTTCTGGAAGAAGAGGGCAGTGGAGTTCCACCACGGCAGCGAGCTTGGCTTACAGGAGGCAGGAGCGTCCTCTGATGTCTTTCAGCAGTAGCTCAAGTGAAGAGGACTTCAGGTCCCTCATCTGAGGAACCCTACTACTGGATAAATGAAAGGACACTTCAGGAGGACCCATGGGAGCCACACCATGGACTGCACCTGTCGGGTGAGAGCTAGTTGGCACTTTTGTTGTTTAGTTTGTATTGCCCCCGTCTCACCCAGATGGACATGGCTTCTGCAGAAAATTCCCAGTTGTGCCTAAGCGCACCTATTTTCCTTTTTACCCCCTTCTCAGGTTATTTGGGAACCCCCTTTGCAAAGAGGGTTCTCTATTTGCTGCTATTTTATATCAACCATGTGGATTACACGTTACCTGTTTCGATTACAAAATTACCTCACATGGATTACAATTGAATTTTGGACTGTGTTCCAGTGTTTTATTATCATGCCAAGCAGCCACGACTCGAGGAGAGACGTATATCTGAGCCTTTTATGCTTGCAAATGTGAAATTGCACTAAAATGTTTGCATAATTGTCTTTGCTGTATTTTAGCAATAATGTTTTTACAGGTTCAGCAACTTTCAAGCACTTTAGCCCATTGTGTGTATTCTTTTTCAGGTACTGCAATGTGTCCTATTATGCACTTATTGTATGGTGTTTTTTTAGTGAATTATTCGCCGAAGCAAATTTTGGATGTTTCGCTCATCTCTAAATGTGACCTGTGGTAAGTATAGCATGAAAGGCAGGTGAAGAGTCAGAGAGAAATGTAGTTGCTTTGCAAATACCAACATATAGTGGCTTGATATCACTAAAACCTATGCCAGCCTAATATGCATGGGACTCATAATATGCAATATATGTAATATAGACCTGTAGGCTCTTTTTTGTTTGCTGGCCATATGGTGCCTTAAGGGTTCTTAGGAGTTCTTAGGTGCTAAGGAGCGTTCATAGGAACGCTTATTAGTGATTATGTAATGGTGTAATGGTGCCGACGATTACCCAAGAAACTAGCAAAACGCTCATGCATCAGGTAATCATCAATGTGTTCACCTAGATCGTAGTTTGCAGGCCGCAGATCCTGCTGTGTAAACAGCCTCTGCTGCTGACAAACAACCAGTCTGTACTGGGACAAGCAATGGCATTAGTGATTGCTTCTCACCATTCTGTGGAGGAGATCGCTGTGGGTAAATGCAGCAGTCTCCTCCACTGATAAGCTGGCACGCTTTCCTCCCGACAATCTTCTGCAACATTGGCCCATGTAAAGGGGCTTTTATTGAGATATCATATTCCCTAGCAGTATAGCAGCAGTGCTTCACAATCAGATGCACAGACACTGATATACTGTATTTTTCACCCTATAAGATGAACTCTTTCTCCCCAAAGTGGGAGGAAAATGTCAATGCGTCTTATGGCCTGAATACTAATGAGCGCTTCCATAATTAGTACAGGGGGACTGGGAAGCGATGAATGCATTGCACCTCTGGCTCTGTACTCGCCGTTGCCAGGTCTTCCTTGGCTGCTCGTTGTGCTGTGACTGCACACAGCATTAGAATGTTGGCGTGCTCTGTGACCTCACGCTGTGTGCCATTGGGTCACAGGACAGCGCGCGCCAGGAAGTACAAGAAGAGTGTGGATGTCAGTAGTGGCGTCTGGAGCAGGAAAATTAAATTGATTTATTTTCTCTGCTCTGAGCATGGGGGTATGATCTGAGGTCTGCTTGGGGGTCTTTTTCGCATTGGGGTCTGATCTGAGGTCTGAATAATATTCGGTATGGTTGGGGCTTTGAGCTTAAGTCTGATTAATATTGGGGCTCTGAGCTGAGGTGTGATGAAATTTTTTATTTTCTTATTTTACTCCTCTAAAACCTAGATGCATTTTATTTGCAGGTGTGTCTTATAGGGTGAAAAGTACAGTAGGTTTAAAAAAAAGTAAATCAATGTTTCCCATTGGAAAATAAAAAAAAAAGTATTGATGCATTTATAACAATCCATACAACTAAAATGAAAAGTCATTTAATACCGCAAGAAAGAAAAAAAAACGATGAAATTGCTATTAATTTCCCTATTAACTCCCACTATTCATAAAGCTAAAGCTATAGAAAAATAAAACATGGTTCCCAGAATGAGGAAATGCAAAATGGCATTTAGTGTGTAAAAGCAGTAAAATATAAAAATATTGAGGCACATTTATTGAGACCAGCGTTTGAGACGCTGGCCTCAATAAATCCCTAAGATGGTGGTGGATTTGCCAGAGTTATGAATAGGTGCCGGCCTCTCGAATCCACGGCCACATCTAAACATAAGACAACTTCATTGCTGTCTTACATTTAGACCTTTTACTACGCCTGGAACAGGCATAGAAAATGGTAAATGAGATGGGCCTGCCTGTTCCCTTCCCCACCTCGCCCACTTTTTTAGACCTGGTGTGAGCGGGGAGAAGTCACAGTTTGCTCCGCTGTCTGCAACTGAAATACACCTATAGGCGTATTTCAGCTTAATAAATTACCCCCTAAAATCTCTACATATCTGACTTTATAAACATACAGTAACAACCCATAAACTAAAGTTAAGAAGTTATTTATGCTGTACAATGAACATCGTAAAAAGAAAATAGCCAAAAAATGAATAAAAGTAATTGAAAAATGTGAATTGTACAGTTGAAAAACTCATCCTTCAAACAATAAGCCCAAGGAAACTGCTGTGTTCTGATGGCCAAAATAGACTGCGTTCCTAAGAGATTAAATGTGCACTTTTAAAAGTAATTATCCCACAACAGTATTATTATGCAATGAACAAGGTATTTCAATGAAGTATTATTGCAATATACGTGCAATAAAAATATTGTTTGGCTTTTTTATGTATGTTACATTTTTCTGATTAGTAGCGCCCCCTGCTGTTTATCCTTCTGGTCCACCTTCTCCTGCATTCAGAGATGGACTAACATGCTCATTACATTAACTGCTCCCTTCACTTCCCCTCTGTGCTGGTATAGTGACATAAGGCGTTATTCACACGTCAGTGATTCACGGACGTGTGCCGTGTTCTCCACGGACAGCACAAATGCACAAATGTATATATTCGAACATCCATGTTTTAGCATGGTATGAGAGTCCGTGGTTTTAGCATGGAAGCATGCTTACAGATCCATCACGCCCATTCTATGGGACCATTTATACGAGATGCTCTGAATATTCATTTTCAGCTGTGCAGCGTCTGTGAAACACAGATGACACACGGAGAGCAAAAAATGGACACATGAACCAAACCCAGATTCTTCACGGAAATCTTCATGAACGAATTACTGACCATCTCACCACGGATTTCATCACGGACGTAATAATCTGGTATATATCACAATTATATTATATATATTTTCTAAAATAAAATGTCGTTATTTTATCTAAACAGTATGATTGGAAAAGATTTTGAATGAAAAATACCGTTCTAAGCAGTGTGCAGCAGTAAGAACCCACTGGCGATCGATCAATGTTCCGCCACAGAAGTGCATATTAAAGCTGGAAAAAAAAGCAATCACAGGTCATGAAATAAATAACTTATAGACAGCAAAATTATTATTATTATTATTATTATTACTAGCATACTTGTAAAAAAAAAGATGCAACTTTCTATAATACTTGGTTTCTCTGTACTCAGAGAGTTTTCACAGTGTTATCTCTGGTGCTACATAGGACTGCAGGTAACATCTACTACATTATCTGTACTCAGAGAGTTATCACTGTGTTATCTGTGATGTCACATGGGACTGCACGTGACATCCACTAATATAACTGCACTCAGAGAGTTATCGCTGTTATCCGGGACGTTACATAGGACTGGAGGTGACATCCGCTACTATATCTGTACCCAGAGAGGTATGACTGTGTTATCTGTGGTGTTACATAGGACTGGAGGTGACATCTTCATACTACATTACCTGTACTCTGAGAGCTATCACTGTTATCTGTAGTGCTATATAGGGCTGCAGGTAACATCTACTACATTATCAGTACTCAGGTAGTTATCACTACGTTATCTGAGGTGTTACATACGACTGCATGCGCCATCTACTACATTACCTGTACTCTGAGAGTTATCACTGTGTTTCCTGTGATGTTACATAGGACTGCAGATAACATCTACTACATTATCAGTACTCTGAGAGTTATCCCTGTGTTATCTGTAGTGTTATATAGGACTGCAGGTAACATCTACTACATTTTCTGTACTCAGAGAGTTATCCCTGTGTTATCTGTAGTGTTATATAGGACTGCAGGTGACATCTACTACATTTTCTGTACTCAGAGAGTTATCACTGTGTTATCTGTGGTGTTACATAGGACTGTAGGTGACATCTATTACATTATCTGTATTCTGAGAGTTATCACTGTGTTATCTGAGTTGTTATATAGCACTGCAGGTGACATCTACTACATTACTTGTAGTCTGAGAGTTATCACTGTGTTATCTGTGGTGTTACATAGGACGGCAGATAACATCTACTACATTATCAGTACTCTGAGAGTTATCACTGTGTTATCTGTGATGTTACATAGGACTACAGGTGACATCTACTGCCTTACCTGTACTCAGAGAGTTATCACTTTGTTATCTGTAGTGTTATATAGAACTGCATGTAACATCTACTGCTTTCAGTACTCAGAAAGCCATCACTGTGTTATTTGTAGTGTTAGATAGAACTGCAGGTAACATCTAAGACATTATCTATACTCTGAGAGGTATCACTGTGTTCTCTGTGGTGTTACATAGCACTGCAGGTGACAACTACTACATCACCTGTAGTCAGAGTTATCACTGTGTTATCTGAGGTGTTACATAGGACTGCAGGTGACATCTACTACATTATCCATTATCTGTACTCAGAAAGTTATCACTGTGTCAGGGGCGTCAAAAGATCCGGGGCCCAAGCCCCAATGAATATGGCCCTCAGTCGCCCCCCCCCCGGCATACAATCCCCACAGTCGCCCCCCCGGCAGGCAATCCCCCACAGTCACCCCCCCCCCAGCCAGGGCCGGTTTTAGACAAAATGTGGCTCTGGGCAAAATCAAAAGTGGGGCCCCAAATTTTGTAATAATGCGCTAACAACACAGTTACTGTATTTTTCGCTTTATAAGACGCACCACAGATTTTAGAGTAGCAAAATAAGAAAAAAATATTTTTCATCAGACCTCAGATCACCTTTTCCGACCCCATCAGACCTCAGATCAGCCCACTCAGCCCCCATCAGACCTTAAATCAGCCCACTCAGCCCCCATATCAGCCCACTCAACCCCCATATGCAGCATCAGGTCATCGTGCGCATACTACGTCCTGACGCTGTACGAGGTCAGGGCGGTGCAGTGCCAGCAGGAGAAGACAAGGAAGCACTGGACCCGGAGCGGAGCTTCAGCGCAGGAGAGTGAGTATGTATCCCCTCTCCTGGCACCTAATACATACCAGTGAGCGCTTCCATAATGGAAGTGTTCACTAGTATTCGCTTTATAAGACACACAGCAATTTTCACCCTATATTTGGGAGGAAAAAAGTGCATCTTATAAAGCTAAAAATACGGTACATTCTGTTGATTCCAGCCCTTCCTCACAGATTTACACCCCATAAATCTCCTTAAACAGTTCTTCACCCTCATGGACCCAGAATACACTCCATGCCCCCTCCCCATACACAATGAGTTCCCCTCACTCAAAGCATCTGAAAGTATTAAAAACCAGAAGTGCGGGATTTCTCTTCAGGCACGCTTTCCACCAGTGAAGATTGGTGAAAGCACCCTGTTCTGTAAATAAGCCTCAGCCTGTACTAGTCTTCCAGGTTCATTGTTAGTATATCCCAGTTCAGGCCACTAGGTGGCAGCAGTGAACTGTGATATAATGATTTCAATACTGACTAATGGAGCAATTTACATCTGATGATTGTAAGTTGTGGTCCACTTGGGGGACTTAAAAAGTAAAAAAATAAAAAAAAAGTTTTGAAAATATAAAAAAAAACATAAAATCACCCCATTCCCCACACAAAAAAAGAACAAAATGGCATTATAGGCATGCAAAAACACCCATACTTTTAAAATATTGAAAAAAAGTTTGCCTATATGGTTTAACAGAACACTTTATCTCCCAAGAAAATTGAATAAAAAGTAATAAACACACCCCAAAATGACAGGCTGTGTACTTAAAGGGGTTGTCTCACTTCAGTAAGTGGCATTTATCATGTAGAGAAGGTTAATACAAGCCACTTACTAATGTATTGTGATTGTCCATATTGCTTCCTTTGCTGGCTGGATTCATTTTTCCATCACATTATAGACTGCTCGTTTCCATGGTTCCGACCACCCTGCAATCCATCAGTGGTGGTCATGCTTGCACACTATAGGAAAAAGTACCAGCCTACGTGAGTTCCCACAGTCTTGGCCACCAGAGAGGCTGATGCTTTTTCCTAAGCTTTATTTTCAAAATTTCCTGTGGGGATTTGAACTCACAACCTACTACATTACAGGCAAGTACCTTAACCACCGGGCTATGGAGCTCAGTGTTAAGTCAATGGTGAAAAACCTCATAGAAGTTTCTCTGATATTGAAAAACCTCCTAAGAGGCTCTCATTGGCATAATACTGAGCTCCATAGCGCATTGGTTAAGGTACTTGCCTGTAATGTAGAAGGTTGTGAGTTCAAATCACCATTCACCACTCATAACACTAACTCCATATATGGACATAGCCATATATGGAGTCAAAGCTGGGAAATTCCCCACTCTGGAGTCCCGACTGAAGCAGGGACTTTTAGAGGATCAGGTCGCACTGCAGCTGTCTCCGCCAGTCCCGAGTCCAGAATCCTGAGGTTCGAGGCAGGGCCCCGGATAAAAAGCCCTAGCGACACCCCTGCACTGTGTTATCTGAGGTGTTTCATAGAACTTCAGATAACATCTACTACATTTCCTGTACTCAGAGTTATCACTGTGTTATCTGGTGTGTTACATAGGATTGCAGGTAACATCTATTACATTACCTTTATACAGAGAGTTATCCATGTGTTATATAGGACTGCAGGTGACTTCTACTACATTATCTGTATTCTGAGAGTTATCACTGTGTTATCTGTGATGTTACATAGGACTGCAGGTGACATCTACTACATTATCTGTATTCTGAGAGTTAACACTGTGTTATCTGTAGTTTTATCTAGGGCTGCAGATGACATCTACTATATCTGTACACAGAGAGTTATGACTGTGTTATCTGTGGTGTTACATAGGACTGCAGATGACATCTACTATATCTGTACACAGAGCGTTATCACTGTTATCTGTGGTGTTACATAGGACTGCAGGTGACATCTACTACATTATCAGTACTCAGGGAGTTATCACTGTTCTCTGTAGTGTTATATAGAACTGCATGTAACATCTACTACATTATCTGTTATGACTGTTATTCACCTATAGAAGTAAATAGAAAGAGTCACACATGTGGAGTCACCTCTCCATACACTGCACTAGGCAAATAAAGCCCTCTTCTCAAGATAGAGTTTGCATCTATTGAACTTTTATGGTATATTCTCAGAAAAGTCAGGGATGGGAATACCCTTTTAAATGTTTCCGTAACTGTGTTGCAGATTTACCCTGTGGTTGCTACATGGGAATGCATCCTTAGTAATAGATTGCCCACCTTTCACGATTTATCACCTAGCTACTTAACTGCTTCGCTCAGCAACTGCAAAGGGAGCACTGATCAGGAGGCTGAGAGCTTGAGTCTGAGGACTGAAGTCACAGCATGTTACTGTCACTTACTTGTAGATCAATGGCAGGAGACAAAACGGAGTGGAGCGGGAAGAGAGGAGAGAGAGGGGAGGGGGCTCAGGGGAAGGTAGGGAACATTGGTATGTATGGGCTCATGAATAATGCCTAGTGTCTACTGGCCTGAAACTGCTGCTGATGGCATCCCAAAACCAAGCACTGCTGAGCAATGCAATCCTTAGCGTCGTATAAAGCAAAAAGAGCTGAGCAGTTTAATATTTAGTTTTATGGGAAAAGGTTTAGTAAACTGTTTAATTTTTCAAAGATTTATGTAAATTACAAGTTTTATTGAATTTTTTCCTAC
Organism: Rhinella marina; assembly: GCA_900303285.1. NCBI lineage: Eukaryota > Metazoa > Chordata > Amphibia > Anura > Bufonidae > Rhinella > Rhinella marina. Next base: position 39,820 of record ONZH01007399.1, read on the forward strand.
AAAATCAGGGGCACTATGCACTATATTTTCTCAAGTATTTACCAGACAACTGGCATAAGTACACTGATAAATCTGTTTCCCTGCAGCCATCACTAGGGGGAGCTCTGTGCATAGGAATTTATGCAGATACCATTTACCAGAATGGATGTGAAAATAATCTCTTCGCATTGAGCTCCACCTAGTGGCAGCTACTGAAGCTGCCTGCTGATAGCACTGCATTTTGTTGTGACAGGTTCTCTTTTACAGCTCCCTAAAACAACATGTATAGGTAGTTGTCAAGTGATTAAACTAATGTTTTGTGGATTTTATTTTAATGTGAGTGCATATAAACTGTTGCAAAACAAAACTAAAACATAAGGACATACCTAGTACGAAGGCTGATCTGCCATGGCCAAGAATGTGGATTTGCTTCACACCCACCCACGATTCTTCCAAAACACTTTCTCTGCCTTTTCTTTGGTTTTCCACATTCAATTTCTGTTGAGGCTGAATGAATAAATTATAGTCATGTAAAATTGAGATATCAAATCATATCAAATGTACAATGAATGGTAATGTATAAAAAACAGTATTATTATATTTTTCTAATCGCTAAACAAAAAAGTAACAATGAAGGGAAGGTGTATAGATATAGTCTCAGTATTAAAGGGCTGGACTCAATTCAGCAAAAGGCATTTATGCTCGCTTCTACAGTTTCAACTGCCAGCTTTTTCCTATAGTGTGCAAGCATGTCCACCGCTGCCGGATTGCAGGGTGGTCATAACCCCTGTATACGAGCAGTGTATAATGTGATGGAAAAATGAATCCAGCCAGCAAAGGAAGCAATATGGATAATCACAATACATTAGTAAGTGGCTTGTATTATCTTTTTCTACATGATAAATGTCATTTTCTGAAGTGAGACTACCCCTTTAAGAATTCACTTTTTAACATGAAGAAATTATCTTTTTATTACACATCATACTGTAGTATATATGGATCAGCCATAACATTAGAACAACATGCCTATTACTGTTTAGGTCCCCTATTACCACCAAAAGCCCTGACCTATAAAGCCGTGGCCTCCACCTCCAAAACCTCTGAAGACACCTGTGATATCTGGTACCAAGATGTTAGCAGCAGGTACAGTATTTTAGGGAGTCTTTCACCTGTTTTCCACCTATATAACTAAGAGCACTGTCCCACAGAAGATTGCAGACACATCCCAGACATACCTATGTGCACTTTGTGTCTGTATTCCATGTCCAGGAAAATCACTTTTATTCTACAGGAAAACAGCCCCCAAGTGCCCAGCTCTGCTGTTGCTGCAAACCAGACTGAAGAGGGAAGGGCACTACAACAATGTTTAGGCATCACACAGCCTCTGGCACCTGCTTTCTTCCCTCAGTGCATTTTGGTGCCATCCTTTATCATAACAATGTACAGTACATGAAATGAAAACATGATCCAACAGATCAAGCCATGTTTGTTTGTGGTCCAGTTCTGATGTTTACCTGCCCATTGTTGTCACATTCAGCAGTGGACAGGGATCAGTCTAGGGACTCTGACTGGTCTGCAGCTACACAAACCCATACACAAGCTGCAATGTATTTCAAGCATTAACTTTTTCAGCAATTCGACCCTGTCACTGATTCACTGATTGTAATTCCTTGGACAACTTTTGGCAGGAACTAAGCACAGCATAAGGGGAACACTCTACAAGACCATGTTGAAGATGCTATGACCTAGTTGTCTAGCCATCACAAATTGGGGCAAAGTCACCTGAATCCTTATGATTGTCCATTTTTCATGCCTCGTACACATCAGTTTCAAATACTGACTGTACATTTGGTGCCTCATATTTCTGACTCACTGATAGGGGCTACAGTCACATAATAATCAATGTTATTCATTTCAACTATGAATGATGTTATGTTAATGTTATGGCTAATCAGTGTATCTGCACCAAGTTTCAGAAAACAAAAAAATAGGGGGTGTGGGGTGGGCAACGTGCAGTTCATAGCGTTCAAATTTACATACAGTATTAGGTCCTCTGTCTGTTGAGAAGAGTGCAACATGATCAATTTTCAGAATTAAACTAAAAAGCATAACACCCAATATCTTGAATATTGTTTTGCGATCCTCTACGTAGTTCTCTGCCTTCACGATATTTAGCCAACTAAGAGAGGCCATTGGCCTAACTAACTTCCTCAAAAATAAAAATACAGCCATAAAATGGGATCTTTTTAAAAGCCTCCCAAAATCTATTGTGAGAAAAAATTGTGAGAGGTACATACCTTATGGGAATAAAAGGATGAGGAACAACAAAAAAAACCAATGTGGATAAATAGAATTGTAAATAAATCAACTTAGTGAGCAAAGATCATTAAAACATCACTTTTAATCATTTTGATTAAAACGTGTACGTAATAGTACTACCACATGTCTGTGAATTTACAAAAGAAAGTATACAAAGCAGTGACAATTGGGCGATTCGGGAAAGGGAGGTGGGGGGAGGGGAGATGTCTGGCCCTACAATGGTCCTGATCTCGGCTCAGCCCAGGGGAGCACCTGGATGGTAGGTGACCCCTGTCCCCGTCCCTAAACCTGTATAGCCCTAACTGTCCCAAAAACCACATGAAAGAAACAGGAAAATTATGCCCGTAATTCAAATCCTGACGCGTTTCCCCTGACGATAAAGCAAGTTTCCTCAAGTGATATATATTAGTAGGGCTAGATAAGTGTAAAAAGATACAAATTTGATACTAGTACAGGATGGAGACTAGTATTATAAGGTCCACCAAATTCTGATTGATACCAAAGAACGGCCGAAAGAGGATATTGGCAAACACCAAAATACAACTAATATAATACTAGTCTCCGTCCTGTACTAGTATCAAATTTGTATCTTTCTACACTTATCTAGCCCACTAATATATATCCCTTGAGGAACCTGCTTTATCATCAGGGGAAACGCGTCGGGATTTTAATTACGGGCATAATTTTCCTGTTTCTTTCATGTGGTTTTTGGGACAGTTAGGGCTATACAGGTTTAGGGACGGGGACAGGGGTCACCTACCATCCAGGTGCTCCCCTGGGCTGAGCCGAGATCAGGACCATTGTAGGGCCAGACATCTCCCCTCCCCCCACCTCCCTTTCCCGAATCGCCCAATTGTCACTGCTTTGTATACTTTCTTTTGTAAATTCACAGACATGTGGTAGTACTATTACGTACACGTTTTAATCAAAATTATTAAAAGTGATGTTTTAATGGTTTTTGCTCACTAAGTTGATTTCCAGTAATCCGCATAACCTTCTTTTGGTATCATTAACCGTGTTGGAATTGTAAATAAAGCAATAAATGACAAAAAGAAAGCATTTAAATCACTAAAACAGGAGGGTGGCAAGAAAGCTTTTTTGTTGGTGTCCCTCTACGTAGTTCTCTGCTTTCACAAAATTTAGCCAACTAAGAGAGGACATTGGCCTAACTAACTGGGACAAAGTTCTCAAAAATAAAAATAGCCACAAAATGGGATCTTTCTAAAAGCATGGAAAATAATGCACTAAAACAATAGATGCAAACATAATGTATGCCCACCTACCTGCGCCACTGAGTTTTAGAGTAGGACCTGCCAGACTGAGACCAACGTGGCGTGGGTAGGTGGGCACAGATGTGTTTTGATCAAAATATATTGGCTAAGAGTTTCAGATTTTATTATTAGAGTGAGGGCTTAGTGAATATATTATGTTTGCAACTATTGTTTTAGTGCATGATTCAAGTTCATGAGGGATAGCAGAGCTAGAGAGGGTTCAGAGGAGGGCAACTAAAGTCATAACTGGAATGGGTGGACTACAGTACCCAGAAAGATTATCAAAATGAGGGTTATTCACTTTAGAAAAAAGACAAATGAGGGGTGATCTAATAGCAATGTATAAATATATCAGGCTCTCAGTACAGAGATCTCTCCCATGATCTATTTATCCCAAGGACTGTGACCGTGATGAGGGGACATCCTCTGCACCTGGAGGAAAGAAGGTTTGTTCACAAACATAGAAGAGGATTCTTTATGGTAAGAGCAGTAAGACTATGGAACTCTCTGCCTGAGGAGGTGGTGATGGTAAGTTCACTGAGTTCAAGAGGAGTCTGGATGTATTTCTGGAGTGTAATAATATTACAGGCTATAGTTACTAGAGATGGGTTGTTGATCCAGGGAGTAATTATGATTGCCTGAGTCGGGAAGGAATTTTTTCCCCTAAAGTGAGGAAAATTGGCTTCTACCTCACAGGGTTTTTTTGCCTTCCTCTGGATCAACTTGCAGGATTACAGGCTGAACTGAATGGACAGATGTTTTTTTTCGGCCTTATAAACTATGTTACTATGTTACTATGATCGGTCATGTCAAACTAATTTAATTAGTTTCCATGAGGAGGTAAGTTCTAGACTTGATCGTGGTGAATCAATGGATGTCGTATATCTTGACTTCTCCAAAGCATTTGATACTGTACCACATAAAATGTTAGTATATAAAATGAAAATGCTTGGACTGGGAGAAAATGTCTGTATGTGGGCTCAATGATAGAAAACAGAGGGTGGTTATTAACGGTACACACTCAGATTGGGTCACTGTCATTAGTGGGGTAACTCAGGGGGTCAGTATTGGGCGCTATTCTCTTCAATATATTTATTAAAGGGGTTGTCCGAGTTATTTTTTTGTCATTTGTATGTTTCTAACTAATCAAGTATAACAGCTTTTCCAGCACTTTGTGCTTCTAAACTTGCTGGTTTCTCAGATTTCACTCAGGATCACATGACCTGTGTCGTCAGCTTCTCTGCCTGCTGTTCTGATATTTGTGTACAAGCAGATAAGAGTCTGTACACGAGACGTCACTGTGCTGGCCATGCCCCCCTGCTCTGCCGGCTGCTGCTCTCTGCTCTCTCCCCTGGATTCTTTCAGATAAAACATTAACACCTTCAACCAGAACACACACAGGGCTCAAGGCTTTACAAGAGTAGCTACAGGCAATGAAACGACATAGGATCTGTCCTCCTCATCCTATAGACACAGAGCTGACACTGGAGGAGATCTGCAGAGTATTGCACAAGAAAGGTAGGGGGAAGTTCCTGTGTTCATCAGTAATGTCATTGTACAGCTGGAACTTGTAGTCCTACACATACAAAATGCTGCTGAGTATCCTAGAAGGCAGAATTTTCACTCATTGCAGACTTATTCACCCCATTTGCAGAGCAGGGGGAGGGGCAGCAATTGTTTTTACTGCAGGTAAACAAAGGCCAGAAGAGAACCAGGGAAATTAGGAAATATAGATTTTTTTTTGCCTAAAACTTGCTTAACTTAGTTATATATTACTGACAATCAGATTTACCGTACTATATTTTTTTTTTCATAACTCGGACAACCTCTTTAATGATCTTTTAGGAGAATCTTGTAACATGGAAGAGGACAGTATACTGCAACAGATGGATCTGGATAGATTGGAAGCATGGGCACAGAAGTGTCAGTTGAGGTTTAACACTGACAAATGTAAGATTATGCACATGGGAAGGAATAATGCAAGTCACCAGTACATGCTAAATGGTAAAACACTAAGTAACACTGACATATTCTGCTTTATTTTGAATGTGGAAACATTTTCAGGCTTTACTTGCAGTATTGTGTATTTTTATTCAATAACGAAGAAAGGCCCCATATCCAGATATCTCCTATCAATTAACATTATACACTATAAATTTTAGCATGCCCATTAGGCCCAATAGTGCCCATTATGTAATGTCTATGGGGGCATCACATCTTTACCCCGATAGCAGATGTCATGGGAAAGAAAGATCGGGAATGTTGGATTTCAACATGGCCAATCCTTTGTTCCACACATATAACTTCATTTATGAAACAAAAATTGATTTAGGAAATTCTTTTCGCCTTGGTACAGCTGAAAATATTTACCACAGGCTGGAATGTCACAATAATCCCAGGTTATTGATCCAGGAGTTGTAACAAAACACCACGGTCCATTGATATCTCCATCCGGGTTTCTGCAGTACTATAAACGATTGGGAGAAACCACAGAAATATTTTTTTAGCATTTGTAGTACACGGTAACATCAATTTCCATATGGCATAACTACATAAGCATATGCTACATCACTTTTTAAAAGTTCAACACGTTAAAAGTACTTGGAAAGTACTTAAAGTACCATATTTAAAGACTGTTAACATGGACCAATTTGTATAGACTGAATAAGCAATTTATTAAAACCTACATATTAGTATCATTAACCGCATTTTGCCCCTAGTATTTATTTTCTATTACATTGGCAGCCTGTGCCTGCTGCTCTCCCATTCTCTCTGGCGGGCACAGACATAACTTCGCTCACTCTTCTTCTTTCTCTATTGTGACCCAAACATGCCGGCTTTCCCTTGCTGCCTTACGGCAGGCCTAGCTTCTGGAGTCGGCACTATCCTGCTTCCAGCCGGCAAGACCTCTTCATGCACATTGCGTAACTCTCAAAAGCACATGTGTTGTCTAATTCACATCAGCAAATGGCTAGTCAGCTTTGGGTACTTAAGGCACCCTTCCCTATGGCTGCCTGACCAAGAGGTTGTCTAGTTCCAGCAAAGGTGTGCTGTATTAATTTTTCTGCCTGTATACTGACTTCTGCCCATTTACTGGATACTGACCCTATGCTACCTGACCTCCATACTGACCTTTCACTGTCATACCAGTTTATGGTATTGCACATACTCTGCCAGCTTTGACCTCGGCCTGTCCCTGTGTCAACCACATAGAGACTACTCTAAGAGGTAGCAGCCTGGTGACTCCACTGCAGTAAAGTCCAGATCCCTGCATCGGGTTAAATGGTGAATACCAGGGGACAGCCAAGATAATGCCTTTAGGATTAGCCCAAAGTCAAATCTGTTGGTTGACACAGTGGTTTCACAACCACTGCTGTAACAACTGCCATGGCATAGGTGATGCAAGAAATCTCAAATGTTTGGTAGGTATTCTTTCATGTGTTAATATAATGGTGTTATGCTGAAGGCTACACATAGGAGGAATTTATTAATTCTTGATATCAGTTTTTTGGTGTAGAACTTTCACAAATTTTTAAATACTGGTGCACATTACACTTGAAATCTAGACCACCTCCTTGCTGGCATAGATTTCATTTGCTGGTGCACAGACCTCCCAAGAGGTTCTTCATATACCAGTGGAGGTTGGCCAGTTTATTACAGCACATGCGTGCAGCTAATATATTCATGAGCCTACAGAATTTAAACCTAGGTAATTAGCATGCTCCTTAAAATTTTTCATAGTTTACCTGGGTTGACATGCATAAAAGAAGATATGTAAAGGATAGCTAGATTACTGTGGACAGAAAATAATCTCAGAAATCAGAGTACTGCAATGAACCTTAGTAGCTTACATTGTTATCCAAGCCAGAATTTGGGTGAGTTTGTGGAGTAAAGCTTGAATGTGCATGAGGTGTCTGTGAATTCCATGCTTGACAGGTATATCCTTTCACAGTTACAGATTTTGTGCCTCGGTAGTCTTGGCCTTTACCAATCATACAGTCTGGAAGGTATACATACAAGGAATTCTTTTATGAAGCGTTACAATATTTCACTGCATATCAGTTTCATAATACTGTATACGATTTGGATGGACATAGTCTCCTCCTTATAAATTGCTTACACATCTAGAAACTTTTATTTGGAAAATCAAAAAGTGTGTAAAGTTCAACTGTAGCTATATACTATCAAAAACAGTGATGCCAAATGTCTACATACACCTAAGGGTGGATTCACATCAGCATTATGGTTTCCGTTTGTGTTTTCCGTTATAACATGGTTATAACGGAAAATAACTGAATCCATAAGACGGAAGTCAAAACGGAAGCCTTTAGAGGTATTCCGTTTTGATCCGTCATAATAGAAGTCTATAAGAATCATAACGGATCCGTCTGGTTTCCGTTTTGCAGGAAGGAAAACAAAGTTCTGTTGACATGACTTTTTTTTCCATTTTGCAGAACAGGAACCAGACGGATCCGTTATGATTCTCATAGACTTCTATTATGACGGATCAAAACGTAATGCCTCTAAAGGCTTCCGTTTTGACTTCCGTCTTATGAATTCCATTATTTTCCGTTATAACCATGGTATAATGGAAAACACAAATGGAAACCATAATGCTGATGTGAACCCACCCTAAGGTGCTAGTGATACTCTAAAAGCTGGCCATACACAATACATAAATGTGTACAGAGCTTTCTTAGGCTACTTTCACACTGGCGGCACGGGTATCCGGCAGGCTGTTCAGGCGGGTGAACAGCCTGCCGGATCCATGCTGCCGCTAGTTCACGTGTGGAGCCGGGACTATGTTCCATCCCCATTCACTGTAATGGGGGTGGGCCGGAGTTCCAGCCGCAGCACGGCAAACATGCTGAGAGGCGGCCGGACGAAAATTACAACATGTCGTAATTTTCGTCTGGCCGCCTTGCGGCATGTTTGCCGTGCTGCGGCTGGAACTCCAGCCTGTCCCCATTACAGTGAATGGGGATGGAGCGTAGCTCCGGCCCCACACGTGCACTAGCGGCAGCACGGATCCGGCAGGCTGTTCACCCGCCAGAACAGCCTGCCGGACACCTGTGCCTCCAGTGTGAAAATACACTGACAGATAATATTTTATTATTGTTAAGATGTCACTGCCATTTGATTCTGTGAGGAGCTTTATCCTGTCTCCCGCATATGCATACAGGAAACATTTATAAAATATACATACAGATGGTGAAAAATCTGCCTTTTGTGTTACCAAATAGACACTTGCAATAATGCAGTACATATGGTCTAAACATGGCTTTATTCACCTGTATAGGAAAGAGCCATTCCACTGACGTGAAAGGGATGGCAGTGTTGTAACTACATCTGCTCACAGCTTCAATGTCAACAGCGAGCAGGTAAACACTGAAGAGAAGGCAGAGCTGGTATGAGTGCTGAGGTACCTTCAAAAAGCTGCTCATTAAGCTGGTCTCACCACTGTGTAGATAACTGGAAGAATCCAAGTAGGTATGTTTGAAGAAGAGCAAGACTTTGATCTCCGTAGCGTTGTCACTGGAGCAACCAATCACAGGCTGGGATATTGTGAATTGTACCTTTTATTTAAAAATGCATTTTGGAGGTGAATCGCCCCCTTTTGTTAGGTAAAATGATGCAAACAGTCGCAATAATAATGGTAATTTTGGGTTGCCCTATTTTTCATTTGCTCAGATGAAGCTGAACTTCTTCTGTTAAAGTAGTATCCATTTGGATTCCTCCAGTGATCTACACAGTGGTGTGACCAACTTAATGATGTGGGCTGCAACCAGGGACATTGGTCGATGCATGGCTCAGATATAATATGCCTGCATAGCTGGTGTGATTTTCACAACAGAAGACAGTGAGTGCATTAGGCTACTTGCGCACTTGCGTTTGCAGGATCCGTTTGTGAGATCCGTCCAGGCTCTCACAAACAGATCAGTCACGATAATACAACCGTCTGCATCCGTTCTGAATGGATCCGTCTGTATTATCTTTTACATAGCAAAGACGGATCCAGCTTGAACTCCATTGAAAGTCAATGGAGGACGGATGCGTTTTCTGTTGTGTCAGACAAAACGGATCCGTCCCTATTGATTTACATTGTGAGTCATGACAGATCCGTTTGCATCAGTTTCTTCATGCGGATACCAAAACTCATCAAGCAGCGTTTTAGTGTCCGCCTCCAAAACGGAATGGAGACTGAACTGAAGCAAACTGAAGCAAACTGATGCATTCTGAACGGATCCTTTTCCATTCAGAATGCATTAGGACAAAACTGATCAGTTCAGAACCGTTTGTGAGAGCCTGTGACGGATCTCACAAACGGATCCTGCAAACGCAAGTGTGAAAGTAGCCTTACTTATCTATGCTCATAGATGTATTCTACCAGACAGTGCTTTACATGAGGTGCTGCCTCTGTGTGCTTTTTTTTGTTTTTGACAGGGATTTTAAACAGACAGCCAACTTGCTTTATGTAAATTATTGATTCTTTTTGTAAACATTTTTGAACTACTGTAAATGTTATACAACCAACTCCTTATTACAGGGCTTGATCTTATGTATAATGTTAGTATTACTGTACTACAGATGTTAGTTTAACCTGCTTTATAAAATACTTTGCTTCACCTGGACTAGATGAGACTATAGTAGGTTTTGTTGTTTTAACAGGCTGTTGTTCTAATTGTGGTGTTTCAACGCATTTCTTCAAGTTGCAATACTCCCATCTCACACTTGGATCAGTGGTATAGCACCATGGACTCTTATCATTATCTGGATTTCTGCAGTAATTTCTTTCAAGACCCCTGCAAATACAAAATGTATTTCATAATATCAGCATTTAAATGTTAGTATTTGGAGACTACAAGTGCTGATTTAGTTTTCTGAAGGAAAGGGAGAAGTATGCACAGTGGGTAAACAGATGTCATGTTGTAGAGAAATATTGTACACTGAGTATAAACTCTTGTATGTACTTGATAGCTGCAGTGCCAAGATACCCTGTGTGAGGGCTTATTCACACATCAGTGAATCATGGACGTGTGCTGTCCATGTCCTTCACAGACACCACACTGATCCATTGACTTTAAAGGGAACCTGTCATCAACTTTATGCTGGCCTCACTGAGGGCAGCACAAAATAGTGACAGAAATGCTGATTTCAGCGGTGTGTCACTGATGAGCGAATAGTAAGTAGTTGCCGAGAACCAGCATCATAATCATTGCAGCACAGGCCTTGAAAAGAGTCAAATCTACCTGAGAAGAGTCATGGTTATTCCTCATCTCCTGCTCTCCCCGCCATCTGCTGATGATTGGCAGTTCTCTCCTAGAGAGAAAAGGAGAAAACTAGGTAGAAGACTGTCAGTCATCAGCAGGTGGGCAGGGAAAGCAGAAATTCATGAATAACCATGACTCTTCTCAGGTGGCTGTGACTCTTTTCCAGGCCTAGTCTGCAATAATTGTGATGTTGGTTCTCGGCAGCCACTTACTTTTAACTTATAAATGACAGACCGCTGAAAACAACTCACCTGTCTCTACTTTATTCTGCTGTTAGTATGGGCAGCATAAAGTTGATGACAGGTTCCCTTTAACCCCTTCCCGACCGCCGCCGTACATGTACGGCGCGCGGGCGGTGCGGGGACATGACGCCCGCTCGCGGGTGCGGCGGGCGTCATGGCCGGCAAGTCTCTGCTGTTTCTAACAGCAGAGACTTGCCGCTTCTCACCTCTATCGGCAGCGACTTCCAGGGGCCTTACTGATGCCGTGATCACGCGTGATCACGGCATCAGGATGCGTCTGAACCCGGAAGCCCACGCTTCCGGGTGGTGTACAGACACCCCGATTGGCCAATCGGGGTGTCTGTACACCATATGAAAACTGTAATCCTCGCTGGTGAGGATTACAGTTTTCAAACTGCAATTCTTATTCTGGCCACTAGATGGCAGGCCAGGATAAGAAATGAGCAATTCATGGATTTAACTGCATCTAGTAAATCCATGATTGCTCATAAAGAAAAAAAAATAAACACAATAGATCAGATGATGTTTGAGCTTTAAAATAATCACAGAAAAATAAAAAAAAAATGTTAAAAAAGATATAAAAAATAAAAAAGATATAAAAGTTAAAATCACCCCCCTTTCCGTATAAGTAAAAAGTAAATACCTAAATAACAATAAATATAGACATCATGGGTATCACCGTGACCGAAAACGCCCGTACTTTTAAAATATAAAAAAAAAATTTCAATACGGCGAATTGTGTGGCGGAAAAAAGCGTCCAAATGGCGATTCGCATTTTTTTGTCGCTTTTTTTTTCTAAAAAAAATTAAATAAAAAGTGATCAAAAAGTCATACACACCCCAGAATGATATCAATAAAAACTTCAGACCGCCCCGCAAAAAATGAGCCCCCATACAGCTCTGTACACATAAATACCAAAAAGTTATAGGGGTCAAGATATGACAAGGAAAAAAAAAAAAAAAAAGGGCAACTTTCTAATTATTTTATCACCATCTAAACGCAGGAAAAACTATACATATTAGGTATTGCCGGATTCGTACTGACCAGTAGAATGAAAGTAACTGGTCAGTTTTAATGCACATCGAACGCTGTAAATAAGAAACCCGTAGAACTGTAGCGGAATAGCGGTTTTCTTGCAATTTCACCCCATTTGGAATTTTTTTCCTGCTTCCCACTACACCATATGTAATATTAAATGGTGGCGTTGGAAAGTACAACTTGTCCCGCAAAAAACAAGCCCTCATACAGCTATGTGAACAGAAAAATAAAACAGTTATGGCTGTTTGAAGGCAGGGAGCGCAAAACGAAAATGCAGAACCGAAAAAACCTCCGGTCGTGAAAGGGTTAATGTGTTTATTCACATATCAGTGCTTTTCCACTGACTGTGATCCAGACCAAACATGCCCACTGAAGTCTATGGGTTTATGGCATCCATGTTCTGTCAGTGATTTTCACTGAACAATGGTAGCGGATGCCCTTTTTCAGCTTAGCAGTGCACATGGAATATGGATGACACGTGGAGAACAAATAAAAGGACACACATACCAACAACGAACCCTTTACAGATATCTTCACAGGTTAAACACTTTAATCTTTTTCAGTAATCTTCAGTAATGTTTTTCAGTAATCTTTCAGACTATTAGATGATGTAATTGTTGGGGTCTGTTCCTTTTAACAACCCTTAAGATCCCTTTACATGGAAGACAGAGCAGCAGATTGTCAGGAAGGAAGTGTTCTTTCCAGACAATTGACTGCTTGTCAGCAGAGGAGACCACTGCTATTACATGCAGCAATCTCCTCCACAGTATGGGGAGGAGCGATCACTAATGCCTTTGCTCTTCCCCATACTGCCTTTTTTCAGCAACAGATCATGTTTTGACAGCACGATCTGCTGCAAGTAAACAATTTTGTGCGCACACAAACGATGAAATTATCCGATGAACATGTGTTTTGCTCATTCATCAGGTAATCGGCGGTACATTTGCACCGCCAGAAAATCACTAACGAGTATTCCTATGAACTCATTGGGGTTCTCGGCCCATGTAAAGGGCCCTTAAGTTGCTTGAAGAAAGTGAAGACAATAAATCATAGTGCTCAGAGGAGCACAGCGACCTCTTCATTCTAGAAATGTGTGGGTTACATTGTAGATCACCACAATTTACATATTCTGACATATTTCAGTGATATGCCAAAAGAAGTTTGTAGAGAGTTTCTTTTAAAGGGGTTGTCTCAAGTGGCATTTATCACGCAGAGAAAGTTAATACAAGGAACTTACTGATGTATTGTGATTGTACGTATTGCTTCCTTTGCTGGCTGTATTAATTTTTCCATTACATTATACACTGCTCGTTTTCATGGTTACGACCACCCTGCAATCTATCAGCAGTGGTTGTGCTTGCACACTATAGCAAAAAGCACTAGTCTATGTGAGCTCCCACGGTCCCGGCCACCAGAAAGGCCAACGTTTTTTCTTATAGTGTGCAAGCACAACCACCACTGATGGATTGCAGGGTGGTCATAACCAAGGAAACAAGCAGTGTATAATGTGATGGAAAAATGAATCCAGACAGCAAAGAAAGCAATAGGGACAATCACAGTACATTGGCTTGTATTAACTTTCTCCACATGCCACTTGCTGAAGTGAGACAAACTCCTTAAACTTTAGATGTCAGATAGAAGGCAAAAATACATGGTCATTTTAATGGCAGATTATGCTGCTTAGTGCTCTGCCATTAAAGATATGGGGCTGATAGACCAACACTCCTGAAGTGACAGTAGCCATGAAGATTAGCCCCTGTAACCAAAAAAGCTAAACACGGTGCATCATCAGCGCATTCAAATTACATCATCAGCGCATTCAAATTACGTCATCAGTGCATTCAAATTACGTCATAAGCCTCCGTGCTGTTGCAAGGAGGGGAATGGGGTGTTTTGTTTTGTTTTTTCCTTTCAGCAGATCGCATGATAATAGAAATCTAAAGGGGAACACACATTACATCACTAATATCTGTGATACAGAAAAAATGTAGAAGAAAAAGAATAATAAAGTCAAACAGGTTCTCTTGGACTTTTATATCAATGGCAAAATGCTTAATAAACAAGGACATAGCAAGGGAAATCTGCAACAAACCAACATCAAAATAATGTATGTTTATAATTACAGTTTAAGGAAAATTTTACTTACGCATTTGGATACTTATCAGGGGTTTTTACATGTGTGTGAGGTACCATAGAGCTCCATTCCTGACATCTTTTACCTGTAACTGTCAGGTATGTTGTACCTCTATAAGTTTCACCATTTCCTGTGTAACATTCAGGAACTGCAGCTGAAGTGGTAGGAGCTGGTTTAGCTGTAAAACATAGCCATAAAAAGGACTATAATACTACTGATTAAGGCAAAGCTTAAGCAATGGTTATAGTCTTATAATCTGCCATGCAATATACACAAGTAGTGACACAATGAATTGAATATAGAGATAATGGCGAATAACTCACTTGGCCTAGCTTGCCTGTTTTGGTATTCCAGCTCAACAAGGAGATATGGCTTAGGTGAAAGATGGCATGTAAACTTAGATGCTGTAAACTTAGGATGTCTAGACCTGCTACTCCTGCTATTAGTTGGCTTAGCCCTAAAAGTTGCATATTAGACCATATTCTACTTTGTCAGGGTAGGTGCAGATAACTTCTCTAAACCTAGATGTGCTAAAATACGCCAGAATCTAAGTGCAATGACATGTAAATGTGGGCCAATATGCATAAAGCAATTTTCTTAATTCTTTCTAAATACTGTTAAGAAAAGCTCAAGCAAGATGGCAGCCCCTATAATAATGTTCAGGAAGTAGAATAAATCTGCAATCAGAAATAAAAAAGAGATTAGAAAAAATTGTATGTGTTACTATCTGGTTTTAATAGGCAGGAAAAAATTTTTGGTGACACATTTCCTTTAAGATGGCCCGACCAAGTGTGTATATGCCGTGAATAAGAGAACTGTCTAGCAGCAGCTTATCTTCCTGTGAACAAAAGGATCAAGCATTTTGAAATCTCACATGACTTATCCTTATATCCCATAACATATGCCATTGTGTGAGTTGGGAGTCCCCACCCCACCCCCATAAAGGTTTTAAGGTTGGCAGATCCCACAGAAATCAGAAGGTTTGGCCAACATGCCATGGTCATGTGTATGGAGGGAGATATTTGTCAGCCATCAGTCATCTTATGTGACAATTCAATAAAATATTGGGGGTCTTGCATAAAATTGTTCTCAATTCTGTATTTCACATTGGGTTCAATACATGAATTTAAAACTGTGAAGTAAAAAAAAAAACAATGTAAATGACTTTTCATTAAAGGGTTCTCTGTGAATTAAGAAAATAAAATTACTGAAAATGCTTAAATATCACTGTATTATAAATATATTCCCAAATACTTTTCATCAGTTCTAATGGCTCGTTTTGTTCAGGGAGCAATCATTTTCTTAATTCCACTTCTAAAGCTCATACAGTTATATGATTACATGAAGCAAACCATGCAATATCATGTCAAGTAATCAATGCATTTACCAACAGGGGGAGCATCACAGCTAGGTATATCACAATATTCCCATCTTGTTTGTTTGTCAGTGGTATAACACCAAGGCATCGACTCTCCATCTGGGTTTCTGCAATAATTCTTATCTAGATTCCTGAAAATTAAATTGATTGAGAATAATTAAAAATATTTCAAACTACACATTTTCCCTGAAGAGGAAGGACAAGGAACTGTACAGCAGTGGATGTATTTAAGCCTCATATGGACATTATGATCCTATTGATATCTTATCTGGATATTCAGTTATTTTCAGTTATGAAAATAATTCATAATATAGAATTCATACTGAGAAATGGTTCAGGCGAATTAACCCTTCATTAACCACTTCATTACCTAGTGACTTTTCATTTTAGTTTAAGGGCTTGTTTGTTTGAAAGTGGTAATTGTTAATGGCACCATTTAGTATGGCATATGATGTAGTGGATAGCTAAAAAAAATTCAAATGGGTGGAATTGAAAAAAAAATGCAATTCTGTCGCAGTTTTATAGGTGTCATTTTTACAGAATTCCTTATACAGTAAAAATATGTTCAGTCCATTCTGCAAGTCAGTACAGTTATAGTACAGTAATTCCACATTTTTATAGTTTTTTTGCGTTTTACTACTTAAAAAGATAAAAACTTTATAAAGAAAAAAGCTATGGCAATGCAAATAAGATATCAATTTTTTTCAGTTACATCTAAGGAGCTAGTTGAGGGCTCATTTTTTGAGCGGCAACCTGTAGTTTTTATTGATACCATTTTGGAATGTGTATGACTTTTTCATCACTTTTTTATTCAGTTTTGTTCAGGAGGTGAAACAATGGAAAAATGCTAAAATGGCAATTTTGAGTTTTTTTTGTTTTGTTACGGCATTCACCATATAGGATAAATATAATAATATTTTAATAGTATGGGCACTTTGGGATGCAGCAGTGCAAATAAATTTTTTTGTTATTTATTTTTATTTGTAATATGGGGGTGATTTAAATTTTTATATTTTTTATACATATTTAAAAACTTTTTAAAACTTTTTTCCCACTGTTTTAAAGTCTCTCTAGGGAACATGCTATCATGAGATTACTTCTCCCACAGACTGAAATTAATTACCATTGCAGTCTATGGAAGATTCGCTATTTTCTCTATTTCCTATTTCCATAGGAACGAATGCTGTGGTGGCTTTGGATTCTTAAGAGGGCTCCAGGCTACCACAAAGAATGAAAAAGCCCTGTCAATCAAACTGCAAAGGGCACAGCAGTTGCAGAGAAAGCGGAGCCTCTAGGTATAACGGCAATGCACCAGATTCTCTTAGAGGCTCATTTGCATATATTAAAACCTAATTTTTCTCAGCAATGCAATAACAAATGAACATGGGACCAACACAGATGCCTTCAGCTGCTAAGCGCACATGCAACAGGTCAGCCAGTTTCATAGGTAGAAATCTGCTGACAGATACCCTTTAAAGGCAGCATATTATAACAACAGATGTGACTAGCTTTTATATTAAATGCACAAAAATACTGTGCTATTTGGATAGCAGAATCGAAAGAATACAGCAAATAGGAATAAAACCATCATGTTCAACATTTACCTCCTAATCACTTCTTATAGAATTGAAATCGCACAGTATTACTCATTATAGTATGATGATATTTGTTTCTGATTTTAATAGCAATTTTTTACGTTGTATTGTACCAGCATATCTTTCGTGACCATAAGTAGTTGCAAAGTATATAAAAAGCAGTGGTGTAGCCTCTAGGGAATAGTTGTTACTAGCAACTTACTAACCACCATGGTTATGATACAATCGAACTGGGTATTTTATCAGAATTTTCCCTAATATTTGTCTTGCATTTTATTGCAGGGTACATGCCTCAGCCACATGAATGTACAGTATGTGACATCAAACATAAATGTGACATTTAACATAAATGACCTAATTAACTTCTGTATTTCTGTCTTTCATTTTGATTGGATATCTTATTAAATGATTTTGATGGTTATATCAAAGATGATGATTAAAAGGGGTGGTGATTAGACCCCCAATGTACAACTAATAAAATTGGCTCTCTGGGCGTAGCTCAGGAGAGAACCATTGTGACCAGCAAAGAGTGTGCGTGGTGTTTTGGTTCTTAGGTTGGCCGCATCCCCTGCCCCTGGCACCTGGGGGAAACTTATTAACATAATTTGAATCCCACAGACAACAGAGTGAAGTCTCCTAATTTGGGACTTGTCCTAAATTGCAGCAACATTTGTGGTGCCGAAACCCGGGATCCAGCAGAGGTCCAAGAGGACGATCGTGAAGGGGCTCTGGTCATATGGCATCTGGGAACCTGCATATACACCGGTGGGTAAGATACTTTATTCTTACTATGCCTTCCCATATGTAATGGCCATGGTCCAAGTATTGTCCTCTTGTTGACTCTGACTCTGGATTATAAGAACACTATTGTCTGTGGGTTTATTTGTTGTTTGTTAACTGTGCTTCTGTATTCAGTGTTGTTGTGTGGTTTTGTTTGTAGGAGTGTCTAGGTCTAGTTAGTGTTGTATTGTAGTAGTGTTGTAAGGTGTGTACAGGAGAGTATTGGTAAGGATGTTTGTATCTCAACGTTTTCAAAAGAAAAGGTAAATGAAAGTTGGAGAGACAGTGTTGAGTGTTACCTTTGAAGTTGAGAGTGAAGGATATAAACTATGTTGTGCTGCTGTGTGGCCTGAAAGTGTAGGGTGTAAAGAACGGGATACTGTGTACCGGGGTATTCATTACATTACAAGGAACTGTAACTTAAAGAGAAGTCTAGGGTTGTGTGTTCAAAGACACTGCATAAGTTGGAAAAGACAGTACGGGAAGCAAGAGTTCAAAGGTCCAGAGTTTAGTGGTAGAAACTAGGAAGTGTGAGAAAACCAAGAGAAAGATTTGAGTAACAGTGTGTCTGCATAGAAGTTAGTGGTGTTAGTGGTGAGCTGTTAGCCCACCTCTCTGTGATGTCCACAGGTACCCAAGATACCCAATCTGCGGAGCTGTGCATGAGCAGAGTTGGAAGCCCAGTCCGGGACTGAGGGGATCAGTCTTGCCGAGCTGTGTGTGAACAGACTGGTGAGCCTGCGGAGCTATGTGTGAGCAGGCGGTGAGGCGAATCAGGGTATTCACGTGTAGTGGGAGAAGGGACGGATCCACTCTTCTCCAATGGGGATCAGGCAGTCAAAAGCTCTGAAAGAAGGGTGCCCCTCCGGGAGGGAGGTGAATGCAATGGATATCATAGAGAGACAGTGTGGAGGAGGGGCATTGAAAGATATAAACAGTATATTCAAGACAGCAGGCATGCCAAAAGACAGTTGTTTCTGGAAAGATGGAAAGAGTTTCAAAGAAAGAACAGAATCTGGATAGAAAGGAATGGGATGCAAAAGCAGGTAGAACAGTGGACTGAAACGTGTGAAAAGATGAGAATCAAAGGTTACGTGGAGAGGAGGATAGAAGGTGTTTATCATTAAAGGGGTTGGCCACTTTGTTAGCACTTATTAAAACTGTAAAGAAAGCAGGCAGACAATAAACTTCCTCATATATCTTCTGCAGCAGATCTGCCTGGTTCCTTTGCTATTGGCAGCCACGCCCCCTCTGTGCTTCTCTCATAGCTCCCTGCCTCGTCCATGCCAGCACGTGCTCTAGTCCATGGAAGGAGTGTGCTGCTCCTGGGTCCTAAAGGCACCCTGCTTGTGTCAGAGAAGTTTCCTTCTGCTGTGACTTCAGTCCTGACTATACAGGGCTGAAGGGGCTTAGCAGAGAAACTTGTTAGAAGCTGAAATAAAGAAACTTTGCAAGAGGAAGAGAGAATGAGGAGAATCTGTGATGTAACTCACTGACTGCAGTGATGTAGCAGAGCTAGAAAGGTGCTGTGGACAACAAAGTGTGAGCAATCCTAGTGTCTGTCCTGTCTATGACCACTCTGCAATGTGATCTTATCACAGACATGTTTATTCCAGCCAGACCAACAGGTCAGGAGCTTTAACCCCTTCTGAGCTGTCAGTATGGCTGAGGTCAGTGATTTCAGCAGCAGTCACTGATGTCATCTGTAAATATGTGCCCTCTCCTTCCTGCACACTGTATATAGTGATATATGATGCCCCCAATACAGTGATATGTGATCACCACTTTATACTGTATATAGTGATGTGTGACCCCCTGTATACAGTAATAGTTGACACCACCACCATACACTGTATATACTGTGTGACCCCCCCCACCACTGCATACAGAGATCTGTGAACCCCTGTACAGTGACCCCTTTATACTGTATATACAGATGTGTGACCCCCCTGTACATTATATATAGTGATTTGTGACCCCCCTGTACATTATATATAATGATGTGTGACCCCCTGTACATTATATATAGTGATGTGTGACCCCCTGTACATTATATATAGTGACTTGTGACACCCCTGTATGTTATATATAGCTATTTGACTACACTCATTTTCCTTTTTCCCCCAGATGAAGGGTAGTCATATATTCATAGATTATTGATGGGCTGTCAGCTGGGAGCAGATCGTATGATGATAGACAGGAGGCTCCTCTGTATGTCAGCAGATCGATTTGTGCAGTCCGTGCACCTAAACAGAAATCTATGACAGCTCAGAGCTGCCATAGATTTCTGGCTTCATTTGAGTCAGAAAACTGGTGAAAATGAACATAAATTTGTTGGGGTGACTGGTCACGCCCAGTCTCTCCCATTGTCACGCCCTTTAAAAAAAAAAAAAAAAAAAAAAAAGTGCAGTTAAAAATTTGCAAACACATAGAGGGAGATTTATTAAAACTCCTGTAAAGGAAAACTGGCTTAGTTGCCCATAGCAACCAATCAGATTCCACCTCATTTCCCAAAGGTGCTTTGAAAAATGAAAGGTGGAATCTGATTGGTTGCTATGGGCAACCAAGCCAGTTTTCCTTTACACCAGTTTTGATAAATCTGTCCCATAGTTTGCAACTTTTTAACACCACTTTTTAGGAACAAGGGAAATGATAACCTTCCCCCCTCATTCTGTTTTTGGCTTACATCCAGTGGCACAACTAGAAATGACTGGGCCCCACAGCAAATTTATGAAAAGGGTAACACCCCCCCCCCTCCTTTACTGTTGGGACTGGGGCATTCTTTATTATATATATTTATATTGCTATGTCTGTACAACAGTTATTCACTGATAACTGGGTTATTGATATTATCTAAGGGGCTCTTCTCTCTATGGGAACACAGGTGGGCAGGGAGGTCATGTGACTTCTCCTCTAGACATGCTTGCTGCAGTGCATGCTGGGATTGTTACTTTCACTTTGCAGCTGCTCCTCCCACACAGCCTGTCTGAGGGAGCTCCTCCAGGGAAGTGTGTCATGGTGAACAGGTTAGATAAATGACGTACAGCAAGTACATGTCACCTGAGAAATACTTCATAGTGTTGGCTATTGTCTGGGGGAATTTTGGATTTTTGATACTTAGGGTGGCCAACCCCTTTAAGAGTTTGAAGAAGAGGAAGAACACACAGCTGCTAGAGTAGCCGCACAGGATCACTTCCAGACCCCACAAAAGACCCTTCTGGTTTTTACAGAAAAATCTTTACGTTATTTGACACATACAAAGCAACATGGGCTGACCTGGCAGGGCTTATACAAGCAGCACGAGGAACCCCATTTCTTAAACAGATAGAGCAGCATAGGATGGTGGGGGAGGGTTCAAAAGCAGACAGCTTGGCATCCCTGTATCCACCCCAGTCCCCATTGCTGCTATCCAGGTTTCTTCTGAGCTTGGACCTTCTACCTATATTGAAATGATGACGCCTTGGGGAGAGAGTATAAAAGCACTAGTGGATACAGGGGCAACCTGTTCCATTTTAACATCTGGAATAGTGACATCAAGTCACATATATCTGTTAAGACCATGTCTGGAACAGGATTAGCAGGAACTACAGTTCCTCTGCGAGAAACTAAGTCTATGAGAGTAAGAATAAATGATACACAGGAAGTTCTTACTAAATTATTTTGTCTGACAGCTGCCCTGTTAATCGGATAGGGGCAGACCCTTTGGGAGCTATACAAGCTGTTATTCAATATACTTCTGAAGGTATCTTTACAGTCACTAGCCCCCTTTCTGATGAGAATCTAAACTATGTATGTGCAGTAATGTATGGTGGTCTGCACTACTTGGAAGAGCCCACAAGGGATAAACTGATTTCAGAAATGCCTGAGAAGTTCTGGGCAAGGAGCAAAACTGATGTGGGCAGAATGCCTGTTGCTCCAATGAAAGTAGATGTTCTGGCTGGAGCATCAGAGGATACAAGACAGGATACGCTGTGACTGGAGATGAGCGAATCATCCAAAATTCGCTTCGCCGAATGTTCGTCGAACTTTTCAAAAGATTCGTACCTCATACGAATCTATTCGGCGAAGCTGTGTACAAATCATACGGTATTATGTGGTGTTTTGCGAACTTTCGCGCACTAATAACGAACGTACAGTTGTTAAAGGTACGCAACTTATGTGAACACATATGCATAAGCGTATAAATTGCGTACGAATCCTCAGCGTACTATTGTCTAGCGATTGCGTAATACGCAGGCACACACGACGCTAGGCTTTGCTGGAACGGAATGGTGGAGCAGGAGGAACGCTCTGAGTCTGACCCCCGGCTACATGATACTGTATCAGCAGATGAAAGCAGATCACCCGGCTATGATTGAGATGAGTGTGCCATCCACTCCACTACCTCATCCACTTTCTCCTCCACTACAATTTTGCGCCTTGGTGGGTTAGCCTGGTGGAACAGTGGCCAACTATTGCGAATTCTACAAGTTAGAAGCTCCGGCTACAGGTCCTTTGGCACTGCTGCCCTGTGCCACCTTCTCCTTTTTTTTGGAGCTCGAGGTCTGGCTGGAACCCTTTTGCTTTTCCATGCCAGACATTTTCACTTGACTGTGGCCCTGCAGCTGGTCTTTGTCTCTCTCCCTGTCTCTCTCCCTGCCTGATTAATTACTAGCCCTGCACTGGCCCGGCACTTGCCCTGCACTGGCCCTGCAGTATCCCTGATATGTGTAATATGGATTCCCAGAACAATTACACCCCAATTTTAACACAAGAGTTCAACTGATGCGTCACTGGCTTACCGAGCCTATGAGCCAATCAGAGCAAGCCCTTCCCACTAGGTCAGGTGACCACTTTCTTCCCGGGCTTTTTGCCGCACTAATAACGAACTAACAGTAAAAGTTCGCTAATTAACTGAATTCGTATGCATCAGCATATAAAGTAACTTATACGTAGCATTAGCGTACAATTTATCGGACAAGTACGTAGCGAATGCATAGAAAGCTTTAAGAACATTTTCAAATCTAACGTAGCGAATCTCCGGATTTGCTTCACAGTGGAAAATTTCCAAGATTTGTATCGAATCTACGAAGCGGTGAATAGATTCGCTCATCTGTAGCCTTGACCACACAAACTGAGGTAATAAAAAGAGAACCACTACCTCCCTCCATGTCGGCGCAGGAGGCGGAGTTGAAGGCACTCGCTGAAGCGTGTAGAATAGCTGAAGGAAAGACAGCTAACATATACAAAGACTCAAGGTATGCTTTTGGTGTTGCCCATGATTTTGTCCCTATCTGGAGAAGCAGAGATTTTGTTGCTTCTACGGGGAAACCCATAAAGAATGCTGAAAGTGTGAAAGAGTTGTTTGAGTCCCTGGCACTGCCAAAACAGGGGGGCATCATTAACCCTTTCACTCCCGGAGGTTTTTTCGGTTATGCATTTTCGTTTTGCGCTCCCTGCATTCAAACAGCCATAACTCTTTTATTTTTCTGTTCACATAGCTGTATGAGGGCTTGTTTTTTGCGGGACAAGTTGTACTTTCTAACACCACCATTTAATATTGCATATGGTGTAGTGGGAAGCAGGAAAAAAACAGGTGAAATTGCAAAGAAAACGCTATTCCGCTACAGTTCTACGGGTTTCTTATTTACAGCGTTCGATGTGCATTAAAACTGATCCATTACTTTCATTCTACTGGTCAGTACGAATCCGGCAATACCTAATATGTATAGTTTTTCCTGCGTTTTCATAGTGATAAAATAATTAGAAAGTTGCCCCTTTTTTTTTTTTTTTCCTTGTCAAATCTTGACCCCTATAACTTTTGGTATTTATGTGTACAGAGCTGTATGAGGGCTCATTTTTTGCGGGACGATCTGAAGTTTTTATTGATATCATTCTGGGGTGTGTATGACTTTTTGATCACTTTTTATTAAATTTTTTTTTAGAAAAAAAAAGCGACAAAAAACGGCAAATCGCCATTTGGACGCTTTTTTGCGCCACACAATTCGCCGTATTGGAATTTTTTTTTTTTATATTTTAAAAGTATGGGCGTTTTCGGTCACGGTGATACCCATGATGTCTATATTTATTGTTATTTAGGTATTTATTTCTTAATTATACGGAAAGGGGGGTGATTTGAACTTTTATATCTTTTTTATTTTTTATATATTTTTTAACATTTTTTTTTAATTTTTTTTTACTATTTGAAAGCTCATATATGGGCTTATATATTGTGGCTTTTTTTTTTCTTTATGAGCAATCAGGGATTTTCTAGACTCAGAAAGCCATGAATTGCTCATTTCTTATCCTCCCCTGCCATCTAGTGGCCAGAATAAGAATTGCACTTTGAAAACTGTAATCCTCACCAGCGAGGATTACAGTTTTCATACGGTGTACAGACACCCCGATTGGCCACACGGGGTGTCTGTACACCACCCGAAAGCGTCCGGGTTCAGACGAAACTAGATGCCGTGATCACGTGTGATCACGGCATCTAGACGCCCAGGAAGACGGCGCCGATGGCGGTAAGTAGCTGCAAGTCTCTGCTGTTAGAAACAGCAGAGACTTGCCGGCCATGACGCCCGCCGCACTTGCGAGCGGGCGCCATGTGCCCGCATCGCCCCAGCGCCGTACATGTACGGCGCTGGGAGTGTAAGGGTTAAAATACAGGCACATACAAAAGAGGCCTCACCACAAGCTGCTGGAAACAAACTAGCTGATGTAACAGCCAAAACAGCTGCACTTCTCCCTTTAAAGGTAGAAGAGGTGCTTATAGCAGACGTAAAAATGAGTCAAGTAAATATTGATTTGTTAAAACAATTGCAGGCTCAGGTCGTAAAACAAGAAACAGAAAAATGGAAAGAAAAAGGAGCCGTCTGAGAGGAGGATGGTCTATGGAAAGCTGGTAAAAAGCTGTGCCTACCTTGTGTTTTGTACCCAATGATGGCTCAACTGGTTCATGGTCCTACACATTTGTCCAGGGAATGAATGTGTGATACAGTGCTTGCATGGTGGGTGGCCCCAGGATTCAGCAATGCTGCTACCAAGTTTGTACAAGGCTGCATGATTTGTGCCTGCCATAATCCAGGTAAGACCGTGTATGTTACAAGAAGGCATACTCCTGAAGCAGTCTACCCATTTCAGCGACTGCAGGTGGACTATATTCAATTGCCAGCTGTTGGTAAGTATGAATATGTCCTGGTTTGTGTGGACCTGTATTCAGGATGGCCAGAAGCTTGGCTAGTAACCACAGCTAATGCAAAAAACACTGCAAAGAAACTAATAGCAGAAGTAGTGTGCCGCTTTGGCGTCCCAGAAGTGATAGAAAATGATCAAGGTACACATTTTACAGGAGAGGTTTTACAAGAGATAATGAGAGCCTTAGGCATAGAACAAGCTTTCCATGTTCCGTACAGACCGCAAAGCAGCGGAAAAGTCGAACAATTGAACGGAACGCTAAAACTAAAGCTACAAAAGGCGATAGAAGAGACTGGTAAGCCTTGGGCAGAGTGCTTGCCCATAGCCTTATTTTCAGTGAGAACAACGCCACAAAGAAAGACAGGACTTAGTCCATTTGAAATACTTTTTGGTCAAGATCCAAAAACAGGCTTATACTTCCCTCAACAAGCACAGTTACATCATTCAGATTTGACAGACTCTCAAAATAGCTACTTGGTCTAACCCTCCCTGGATGTTGTTCAATCGGAGGGGAAAGCCCAAAGCTAAGTCACTAGGAAAAATCAGGTGTCACCTTTGCATCCTCATTTTGTGAAGCTGTTTTCCCAGTCTCACTGATTGTGAGTGCCTACAAGTAGTTAGGAGATTGGAAAATGGAGAAAAAATGCCTGCGTTTCAGCAATCTTTGAACCGTACCGATTGCCATGGTAAACTCAATGAAACCACATGCATAGGGGTAAAACCCAATGCATAGGGGTAAAAGCTCCAGGACTCATAACATGTATTATACACCAAAAAAGAAGACCAGCAAATTATTTAAAATATCTCAATGGCAATAAACCATATATATCACATATAAAGATATAATAAACGCTCACAAAGCAAAAGCCTATGGCAAAAAAACCTACACAACAACACCTACAAAAAATTGCCAAACCGCTGAGTAGCATAAAAATATATAATCAAATTTTATTCATTTTATATATGTGACACAGTACAAATTTGTGCAGGAAAGAGAGGCGGCATCAACAGAGGTGACTACAGCAGGGCAAATTCATATAAATCCCATAAAATATACAGGGTGGGCCATTTATATGGACACACCTAAATAAAATGGAAATGGTTGGTGATATTAACTTCCTGTTTGTGGCACATTAGTATATGGGAGGGGGAAAACTTTTCAAGATGGGTGGTGACCATGGCGGCCATTTTGAAGTCGGCCATTTTGGATCCAACTTTAGTTTTTTCAATGGGAAGAGGGTCATGTGACACATCAAACTTATTGAGAATTTCACAAGAAAAACAATGGTGTGCTTGGTTGTAACGTAACTTTATTCTTTCATGAGTTATTTACAAGTTTCTGACCACTTATAAAATGTGTTCAAAGTGCTGCCCATTGTGTTGGATTGTCAATGCAACCCTCTTCTCCTACTCTTCACACACTGATAGCAACACCTACAGAAGAAATGCTAGCACAGGCTTCCAGTATCCATAGTTTCAGGTGCTGCACATCTCGTATCTCCACAGCATAGACAATTGCCTTCAGATGACCCCAAAGATAAAAGTCTAAGGGTGTCAGATCGGGAGACCTTGGGGGCCATTCAACTGGCCCACGACGACCAATCCACTTTCCAGGAAACTGTTCATCTAGGAATGCTCGGACCTGACACCCATAATGTGGTGGTGCACCATCTTGCTGGAAAAACTCAGGGAACATGTCAGCTTCAGTGCATAAAGAGGGAAGCACATCATCATGCAGCAATTTCACATATCCAGTGGCCTTGAGGTTTCTATTGATGAAGAATGGCTCCACTATCTTTGTACCCCATATACCACACCATACCATCAATTTTTGTGTTCCAACAGTCTTGGAGGGATCTATCCAATGTGGGTTAGTGTCAGACAAAAAGTGGTGGATTTGTTTGTTAACTTCACCATTCACATAAAAGTTTATCTTTGGGGTCATTTGAAGGCAATTGTCTATGCTGTGAAGATACGAGATGTGCAGCACCTGAAACTATAGATACTGGAAGCCTGTGCTAGTATTTCTTCTGCGGTGTTGCTATCAGTGTGTGAAGAGTGGGAGAAGATGGTTGCATTGACAATCCAACACAATGGGCAGCACTTTGAACACATTTTATAAGTGGTCAGAAACTTGTAAATAACTTATGAAAGAATAAAGTTACGTTAAAACCAAGCACACCATTGTTTTTCTTGTGAAATTCCCAATAAGTTTGATGTGTCACATGACCCTCTTCCCATTGAAAAACCTAAAGTTGGATCCAAAATGGCTGACTTCAATATGGCCGCCATGGCCCCCACCCATCTTGAAAAGTTTACCCCCTCCCATATACTAATGTGCCACAAACAGGAAGTTAATATCACCAACCATTCCCATTTTATTTAGGTGTATCCATATAAATGGCCCACCCTGAATATCACAAGTAAAGTGCAAGTGCATAACCAAAAATAAATAAAGGACAATACATGAGGACAAACAAATTACCCATGATGTGTCACCTCCGAGATGGTGCCAACCCCGACGCGCGTTTCGGCGTACCTTCGTCTTGGGGGTCACGCATAACATGCTAAAGGCCATTGCTGGTAATCTTAGCCAAGAGGAGGAAAACCTCATTAACATTACAAACAAAGATGTGCAGGTTGCAGCCTATTTGGCCAGAGTTTTTAATCAGTCAGGAGACACTCTTCCCCATAATGTATATGTGGTATGCGGCACAAATGCATACAAATGGCTGCCCCCTAAACATTTGGTAATCTACACCTTGGCTAAAATAATCCCAGGGACCTGGGTATGGGAACAAAAAGACATTCCATTACATCAAGTACCTAAACACACCCTTTTCAAAAGAGAAACAAGAAAGCCAAACCTTTAGTACATATGCCATGGGAGGAAAAGTTTGGTTATGCTCTGACTCTGGTAGGATTATCAGTTAAAAATGCTCATGCAATAGAGAAACTGGCAGAACTTTTTTGATAACATAACTAAAGACATTTAGTCACCTGAATGTCACCTCTTCCTTTATGAAACAACTCTCCACTGTAATAAATTAACATACTTTGGTTCTGGATTACCTTACTGCAGCCAGTGGAGGTCTCTGCCAAGTTGTAGGGCCAGCATGTTGTCATTATGTAGATGAGGATGGTATGATCCGAGTAATTGCTGATGTGGAACATGCCAAAAGACTGAAGGAAGATTATAGAGCTGCTAACTCTAAAGAGGATTGGCCCACTTGGTTAGATTGGTTAAATCCCATTAACTGGTTTGGTGATGTAAAAGGCTGGATTGGTGGTCTTTTTTCTATAGGTATCCAGATGGTTGTGATCATTCTAATCCTGTATTTTCTGATTAAGTTGACAGTGACATGCATAAAGACAGGAAGGAAGCGCTGTCATCATAGACCAACTATCGTTACAACACATGTGATGAATGTGAGCTATGGAGAAATTGTGAGAGAAGAATACGTACCCATGCATCCTACAGTCGCTGATTTACTGAATGATTTGGTCTTGGACGATCTGAACCTTGCTGCAAACTATGCAGACATTGATACAACAGGAATGGACTCTAATGAGTATGCTATTATCAATCCTAAGCCTCCCATGCCTCCTCCACCACCTCATTCCCAGTAGAATGGAGGGGAGGTACAGGGAGAGGAACCTGTTCAGGAGCAAGAGCCCTTGGATGATCAATGGCTTATTAGCCTTGATCTGGGGGAATCAGTCAGAATGTAGTCATGGGGGCTATTTTCTTCTAAAGCAAACTGTGTTCAAGAGGAGGAAAATGTAGGAGAATTTTTTTTTTATTGAACACAGCTGTGCTTTGAGAGGCAAAAGTGACTTAATCCATCTTCTGTCTACTTCCTTTATCTTCTTCTCCTTTTTCTTTCTAACATGTAAGATCAAACCTCAACATGTTCTTTAACCAAGTCTGAAACTTCATTTAGAGGAACAATAAAGAATTAGATGCTCAGCAATATATTACAGTATACACATATTTAGATATTTTGATTTAACATAAATGACCTAATTAACTTCTGTATTTCTGTCTTTCATTTTGATTGGATATCTTATTAAATGATTTTTGTTGGTTATATGAAAGATGATGATTAAAAGAGGTGGTGATTAGACCCCCAATGTACAACTAATAAAATTGGCTCTCTGGGCATAGCTCGGGAGAGAACCATTGTGACCAGCAAAGAGTGTGCGTGGTGTTTTGGTTCTTAGGCCGGCCACATCCCCTGCCCTGGCACCTGGGGGAAACTTATTAACATAATTTGAATCCCACAGGCAACAGAGTGAAGTCTCCTAATTTGGGACTTGTCCTAAATTGCAGCGACATTTGCTCTAGGTGGATCTGCCAAAGTTATGAAGATGTGCCGGCCTCTACATAACTTCAGCGTATCCTGCTGGATTACATTTAGACCATTTTCTACGCCTAAAACAGACCATTTTCTATGCTTAAATGACTCCCTCTATTTTCTGGTACAAAGAAACATCTTTCCCTAGTAAAGTATATTACAAAAATGTTTAAGATCCCTGTCCCTACACAATATAAAACACTTTAAACAGAATTAATTGTAAATATAGTACTAGACTGAAATATATCTCTTACTTGCAGGGATAGTTATCTGGCGTTCTGCCATGACTATGGGGCTCCTGAGAACTCCAGGCCTGACATGTTTTTCCAGATACTGTTATGGCAATATTTCCTGTGTAGGACTCTCCATTCCCAGATAAGCATTTTAGCCCTGGTGGTGATGGTGGAGGATTGGAAGCTGTAGTATGAAAAAAAGATTATTTAAACATTTAATCAGAAATAAAACTACAATTCTGCAAAAGGCTAAATTAGCCAGAGGTGTAAATTGAAGATCCTGCAAATGCAGAACCTGCCATGGGGCTGACCACCTACCATGTTCTTTTTATAATACTAAAAAAGAAATAGAGAAAAAAAGAAAAAAAACAAATATGTATGCATATATAAGCATATATGATAGTATGTTAGTATGTACAGCACAAGGCTGCCGAGGGCAGTGCTTTGCTGTGTCACCCACATGGATGTACAGTATGTGACATTAAACATAAATGATATAGGCCAATCCACTGAATTCATATTTATCTGCATTTCACCAAAACATAATAAACAGCACATGAAAGTGCAGTGCTAATATAGAAAGTGCAGTGCTAATATAATACTTAGTTCTTATGAGTTCATATAGTCCACAGTAACATAGTAACATAGTTTATAAGGCTGAAAAAAGACAGCTGTCCATCCAGTTTGGCCTGTTATCCTACAAGTTGATCCAGAGGAAGGCAAAAAACCCCTGTGAGGTAGAAGCCAATTTTCCCCACTTTACGGGAAAAAAAATTCCTTCCCGACTCCAATCAGGCAATCAGAATAACTCCCTGGATCAACGACCCATCTCTAGTAACTATAACCTATAATATTATTACACTCCAGAAATATATCCAGGCTCCTTTTGAACTCTTTTAGTAAACTAACCATCACCACCTCCTCAGGCAGAGAGTTCAATAGTCTCACTGCTCTTACCATAAAGAATCCTCTTCTATGTTTGTGTACAAACCTTCTTTCTTCCAGATGCAGAGGATGTCCCCTTTTCACAGTCACGGGGATAAATAGATCATGGGAGAGATCTCTGTACTGACCCCTGATATATTTATACATAGTTATTAGATCTCCCCTCAGTCATCTTTTTTCTAAAGTAAATAACCCTAATTTTCATAATCTTTCTGGGTACTGTAGTCCATCCATTCCAGTTATTACTTTAGTTGCCCTCCTCTGAACCCTCTCCAGCTCTACTATGTCTGCCTTGTTCACAGGAGCTCAGAACTGTACACAGTACTCCATGTGTGGTCTGACTAGTGATTTGTAAAGTGGCAAGACTATGTTCTCATCATGGCCATCTATGCCTCTTTTGATGCAACCCATTATTGGCCTTATTATTGGCCTTATTATTGGCCTTGGCAGCAGCTGACACTAGTTTATATAGCTTAGTTTGCTGTTCACTAAAATTCCTAGGTCCTTTTCCATGTCAGTGTTACCTAGTGTTTTACCATTTAGTATGAATCCAGAGGGAAAAAAACGCAGTCTGGTTTGAGATCTGCACTAATACAAGCAGACAAAAAATGCGAGTTTGTGAGCGTTCGCGTGTTTGATTTCAAGTGTGTTTGTATTAAGTGTGTGACTTTAGATTAAGTGACTTCAGATTTAGGGACTTTAGGAGGGGAATATAGCAAGTCAGTTTCTTATCACTGTATTGAATTTTTTTCTCTTTTCTTGCGTAATCCCCATTTAGTATGTGTTCCATTATTGACAGCGCAGTCCAGTGCACATGTTGTCTAATGTATGCAGTCCTGGAACAGCAGTTTGAGGATGCATATATTTGTTCAAAATGTGAGAAAATTGCCCGTTTGGAATTGCACATTGTGTATCTAACCAGGCAAGTTTCAACACTGAGAAGCACTGACAATTTGGAAAAGAGTTTGCTGCTCACTGGGCAAGCACTCTCTGGGGTAGATATGGGGGAGGGTGGTAGTGAGGAGGCTCATGAAAGTGAGGTAGGTAGCTGGGAAACAGTTTGAAAGCGGAGTAGAGGGAAAAGTGCCAGGGAGGCTAGCCCTGATCTGACACATCCCAACAAGTTTGCAAGTTTGGCAGATGAGGAGGATGTCCTCTGCCAGTCAGGGGAATGTCAGCTCCAGTAAGCAGGGGACCAGAAGAGCAGGGCAGGCCAGACAGGTGCTGGTAGTCGTAGACTCAATTATTAGGGGAACAGATAGGGCGATCTGTCACAAAGACTGGGATCATCGAATGGTGTGTTGTCTTCCTGGCAAGTTCGACACATCACTGATCAGGTTGACAGATTACTGGGAGGGGCTGGAGAAGATCCAGCAGTCATGGTCCATATTGGAAACAATGACAAAGTTAGAAGTAGGTGGAGCGTCCTTAAAAATGATTTTAGGGATTTAGGTAATACGCTTAGGTCAAGTACCTCAAAGGTAGTGTTTTCCAAAATACTACCTGTACCACGAGCCACACAAGAAAGGCAGCGGGAGATTAGGGAGGTAAACAAGTGGCTCAAGAACTGGTGTAGGGAGGAGGGGTTTGGGTTCCTGGAGAACTGGGCTGACTTCACTGTCGTCTACAGGCTCTATCGTAGGGAT
This sequence comes from Rhinella marina, assembly GCA_900303285.1. NCBI lineage: Eukaryota > Metazoa > Chordata > Amphibia > Anura > Bufonidae > Rhinella > Rhinella marina. The sequence continues at coordinate 72,185 of ONZH01007399.1, forward strand.
GGGATGCACCTCAGTGGGGAAGGGGCAGCTGTTTTGGGGGAGAAGATGACTAGAAGGTTGGAGGAGTGTTTAAACTAGGGACTAGGGGGAGATTACATAAGAGGGGAAGATAGTGCAGATAGAGACCTGGGACGAGGTAATGGATCTGGGGGAGGAATGGAAGGAGGGACTAGAACAATTCAGAAGGAAAGGTGTAGGGTAAAAAATATACATAAACCTCTTAATTGTATGTACACTAATGTCAGAAGCCTAACTAATAAAACTGGTGAACTGGAATTAGTGATGTGTAAGGAGGACTACGACATAGTGGGAATAACAGACATTGCTGGATGATAGCTATGACTGGGCAGTTAACGTATAGGGTTACAGTCTGTTTAGAAAGGATCACCAAAACCAGAGAGGGGGAGGGGTCTGCCTTTATGTAAAGTCATGTCTAAGGCCCACACTCCAAGAAGATATAAGTGAGGGACACTGTGGGTAGAAATACATGGAGCCAAAAACAATAATAAAATACTAACAGGAGTTTATTGTAAACCACCCAATATACCAGAGTCCACAGAAAATCTACTTCTAAACGAAATGGACGAGGCGGCAAATCATAATGAGCTCGTTATTATGGGGGACTTGACAGAACAAAAGATGTGCAGGTTGGGGGACACCTGGGAAAGTGACCATAAAGTAATAACCTTCCAATTGTCATTCAAAAGAGTTTCTTCAGGGAGGAACAAAAATACCAAACTTAAAAAAAGCTAAATTTAGCCAACTAAGAGAGGCCATAGACCAAACTAACTGGGACAAAATCCTCAAAAATAAAAATACAGCCACAAAATGGGAAATTTTTAAAAGCATCCTAATATCTAATTGTGAGAGGTACATACCTTATGGGAATAAAAGGTTGAGGAGCAAGAATAAACCAGTGTGGATAAATAAAACTGTAAATTAAGCCATAAATGACAAAAAGAAGGCATTTAAATCACTAAAATAGGAGGAGAGGGAGGAAGAATTGAAAAACTATAAGGAAAAAATAGAATATGTAAAAGACAAATAAAAGCAACCAAACTAGAGACCGAGAGATTAATCGCCAAAGAGAGTAAAACTAACCCTAAAATGTTCTTCAATTCTATAAATGGTAAAAAGTATAAACCTGAAGGTGTTGGCCCCTTACAGAGTAATGAGGGGGGAGTTGCAGAGAGCAATGAGGAAAAAGCAAAGCTATTAAATATTTTTTTTTTCTCTACTGTATTCACTGAGGAAAATAAACTGTCATATGAAATGCAGAATATAAAAGTAAATTCCCCATTAAAAGTGCCCTGTCTGACCTAGGAAAAAGCACAGCGGCATCTTAAAAAGATTAAAATAGACAAATCGCCAGGACCGGATGGCATACACTCCCATATCCTAAGGGAATTAAGTAATGTCATAGCCAGACCCTTATTTCTAATATTTAAGGACTCTATATTGACAGGGAGTGTTCCACAGGATTGGCGCATAGCAAATGTGGTGCCAATATTCAAAAAGGGTCCAAAAACAGAGCCCGGAAACTATAGGCCGGTAAGTTTAACATCAATCATGTCAAACTAACTTAAAGGAAATCTGTCACATGATTTTAGTGTTTTAAACTAAAACTATAGCCATGTTCAGTAAAGTACCTTCAGTCTAGATGTGGTCTCCAATCTTTCTTTTCAGCTTCCGTTTTCGTTTTATTTTACTTTTTCTGATATGTAAATTTTCTCTGGAGGAGAAGGTTGGGGAGCCCAGTAACGCCCCCCTCCTGTGCCCAGCCCGCCTTCTTACTTGTCCAAAACACGCCTAATCAGGGACGGACTAACGGCCCATATTAGCATTGTAGGCCGCTGCCCCCCTCAACTACGTCACAGCAGACTCAAAGTACTTTACTGAACATGGCTATAGTTTTAGTTTAAAACACTAAAATCATGTGACAGATTTCCTTTAATCAGTTTCTATGAGGAGGTAAGTTCTAGACTTGACCGCGGCAAATCAATGGATATCTGGACTTCTCCAAAGCATTTGACACTGTACCACATAAGAGGTTAGTATATAAAATGAGAATGCTTGGACTGAATGTCTGTATGTGGGTAAGTAACTGGCTTAGTGATAGAAAACAGAGGGTGGTTATTAACGGTACACACTCAGATTGGGTCACTGTCACTAGTGGGGTACCACAGGGGTCAGTGTCGGGCCCTATTCTCTTCAATATATTTATTAATGATCTTGTAGAAGGTTTGCACAGTAAAATATCAATTTTTGAAGATAACCTTTTATGTGGTACAGTGTCCAGATATATGACATCCATTGATTCGCCGCGGTCAAGTCTAGAACTTACCTCCTGATAGAAACTGATTAAAGTAGTTTGATATGACCGATCCCTCATGAAGCCATGCTGATATGGAGTTATTGGCTTATTTTCAATGAGGTACTCCAAGATAGCATCTTCTAACAGTTTACCCACGACAGATGTTAAACTTACCGGCCTATAGTTTCCGGGCTCTGTTTTTGGACCCTTTTTGAATATTGGCACCACATTTGCTATGCGCCAATCCTGTGGAACACTACCTGTCAGTAGAGAGTCCTTAAATATTAGAAAAAGGGGCTGGCTATGACATTACTTAATTCTTTTAGGATACGGGGGTGTATGCCATCCAGTCCTGGTGATTTGTCTATTTTAATCTTTTTAAGATGCCGGTGTACTTCTTCCTGGGTCAGACAGGGCATTTTTAATGGGGAATTTACTTTTATATTCTGCATTTCATCTGACAGTTTATTTTCCTCAGTGAGTACAGTGGAGAAAAAAAATATTTAACAGCTTTGCTTTCTCCTCATTGCTCTGTAAGGGGGCCAACACCCTCAGGTTTATACTTTTTACTATTTATATAATTGAAGAACATTTTAGGGTTAGTTTTACTTTACTTAATTTACTAATAGAGATGAGCGAACATGCTCGTCCGAGCTTGGTGCTCGTTCGAGCATTAGTGTATTCGCATATGCTCTCTACTCAGACGAGCA